>ML661903.1:178535-280096 GCA_007570785.1 Antilocapra americana | reverse complement strand
GCCGGGGCCTCCCTCCGCCGGGGCCTCCCTCCGCCGGGGCCTCCCTCGCCGGGGCCTCCCTCCGCCGGGGCCTCCCTCGCCGGGGCATCCCGCCGGGGCCCTCCCGGGAGCTGGGCCCGCTCCGGCTCGGCCGCATTTGCATCCCACAGCCCGACGGCCTGTCTCGTCAGGAAATGAATGCGTTGTCCTAGACTCTATGGGAGCCTAAGACGGGCGGGTTTGACCGACGGAGGAGGCTAGAGAAGGCTTGGAGAAAGAGAGAAGCAGATCCTCATAGGCTTGGAATCATTAAGAAAAAATTGATTTTGGATAGGGAAAATTCTCCATTATAGAATACTTGAAACATAATTTAATGTTTTGAAATATTATATATATATAAACTAAAATTCCTATGGTTATCAGCCAACCAAATGAAGAGATGAACTTTTTTAGTCCTATGTCACATATTAATGTCATAAATAAAAAATTATTTGAACTTTTAAGCAAATACAAGTCACAATACAATATACACATGAGAATAACTTTCAAATGAGTGAAGTCAAAATGAATGGAGCCTTTGGCTTATTACTAATATTAAAGCAATTATTGCTTAATAATTAAAATGACAAAGTTCTTGGAAAAGACATTTGAAGGGGTGTTTCCCTTTGCAATGAAACAATTGGAATGCAAAGATCTGTAAGAACATACATTATGGGGAACAGACTCAGGTACCAAGAGCGCCAACTCGTATGGTGAGTGTAGTTTTAGTGTTTAAGGAAACTACCAAACTATTCTCCAGAGTGGCTGTACCATTTCACACCCCTGTTAGCAATGTCTGAGATCTGCTTTTCCCCATCCTCACCAGCATTTGGAGTTGTCACTATTTTTCTTTTAGTTGTTCTAATGTGTGCAGTTCCACAAAATTTTTAATAATGAAACAAAAGCATCATCCTACTGAAAATACAGTTGTCCTCAAGAATTAATATGAACTATGGGGAAACTTGATAAACTCAGGAAAAAATATCCATAAGAGTGAAATGGGCTTCCCTGGTGACTCAGGGGTGAAGAATCCATGCAGGAGACACAGAAGTAATATGTACACATACACACACACACACGCATGTGCATTCACACAGATAAACTGGTGAATGTGTTCTTTTAGAATAAGCGTATTACTTTTGTATCTTTTCTCTTCTTGAGCTGGAGAGGCAGACGTTCAAAGGAGGAGAGGGAAGGTGGGGATCTCAGCACGTGAGGAGCCACATTCCCTCCCCCTGAGTCAGCACCATGGAAATATGACAGGTAAATTGGGTTAGGAAGGTCTTCCTCCTGAATAGAGATTTGGGTTCAACTGTCACTCAGCTGGTCTTTTCTATCTGACTGATAGAAGTGGTGAAAGTCTAGATGAGTGATCCCCAAACCTTGGAACACTTGAGAAGGTATAATAAAATTCATCTTTTTTAAAGGTGAGGCTGAGAGAACTGTGTTTTATTCAGCTGGATCTGGAAAACATTGGTTCTATCCCAATCTTTCTGGTCTTGAATTTCAGACATTCTAATTAACTGGGGAAGTTGTTAAAGATGGAGGTTTGGGGACTCCTCCCAGAAGTTCTGACTCAGTAGGCATAGGGTGAGGCCCCACCCTGGAAACCTAATTTTACAGTCAAACCTGTGATTCTGTGAACACTGACTCCTAGTTCACAATCTGAGACGTAATTCTCAACCCTGGTTACTATTCAGTATTGCCTAGGAACTTTTAAAAAGTAGACACCAGGGCCTCACCCCCAGACCAATTACATCAGATTTACAGGGAGTATAACTAGGAAACTGGCTTTGTTAAATGCTTCCAGATAATTCTAACATGTAGCTTGAATGAGGAAGATCCTAGCTAAACAAGGGATGTTTATGATGACGTTGACATTTGATTGTATACTTGGAGGGATTGGTATTTATTTATGATTCAAGATGTTTATTTACATCTCATAGCTGTTGTGAGTTCCCATTTTATAGATGAAAAAAACAAAGGCTTGGATCAGTTCAGTCACTCAGTCATGTCCAACTCTTTTTGCGACCCCATGGACTGCAGCATGCCAGGCTTCCCTGTCCATCACCAGTTCCCAGGGCTTCTTCAAATTCATGTCCATTGAGTCGGTGATGCCATCCAACCATCTTATCCTCTGTTGTCCCCTTCTCCTCTTTCCTTCAGTCTTTCCCAGCATCAGGGTCTTTTCCAATGAGTTGGCTCTTCACACCAGGAGTGTCAGCTTCAGCATCAGTCCTTCCAATAAATATTCAGGACTGATCTCCTTTAGGATTGATTGGTTGGATCTCCTTGCAGTCCAAGGGACTCTCAAGCGTCTTCTCCAACACCACAGTTCAAAAGCATCAGTTCTTTGGCGCACAGTTTTTTATAACCCAACTCTCACATCCATACATGACAACTGGAAAAACCACAGCTTTGACTAGATGGACCTTAGTTGGCAAAGTAATGTCTCTGCTTTTTAATGTGCTGTCTAGTTGGTCATAGCTTTTCTTCCAAGGAGCAAGTGTCTTTTAATTTCTTGGCTGCAGTGATTTTGGAGCCAAAAAAAAAGTTTATCATTGTTTCCACTGTTTTCCCATCTATTTGCCATGAAGTGATGGGACTGGATGCTATGATCTTAGTTTTCTGAATGTTGAGTTTTAAGCCAACTTTTTTACTCTCCTCTTTCACTTTCATCAAGAGGCTCTTTAGTTCCTCTTCCCTTTCTGCCATAAGGGTGGTATCATCTGTGTATCTGAGGTTATTGATACTTCTCCTGGCAATCTTGATTCCAGCTTTTGCTTCATCCAGCCTAGCAGTTCTCATGATGTACTCTGCATATAAGTTAAATAGGGTGACAACATACAGCCTTGACGTACTCCTTTCCCAATTTGGAACCAGTCGGTTGTTCTATGTCCAGTTCTAACTGTTGCTTCTTGACCTGCATACAGATTTCTCAGGAGGCAGGTAAGGTGGTCTGGTATTCTCATCTCTTGAAGAATTTTCCACAGTTTGTTGTCATTCACACATTTAAGGGATCTTGACTTTAGCCTAGTCAATGAAGCAGAAGTAGATGTTTTCCTGGAATATTCTTGCTTTTTTGATGATACAGCGGATGTTGGCAATTTGATCTCTGGTTCCTCTGCCTTTTCTGAATCCAGCTTGAACATCTGAAAGTTGTCGGTTCACACACTCAGTTCTCAGTTCAAGGTTCAGAAAGGCTGTATAATTAATTCAAGATCATACACCTTATGAGTTCTGGAACCAGCACTGGATTCTGAGCTCAAAGATCTCTTGTAATACATCTTACTGTCTTCTTCCATTGAAAGGTGCTCTGGAAAAATGAAAACAAGTTTGTTTAATTCAATTTTGGAATTAAAATGAACTGCTGACCTACATCCTTTATATAAGGTATGTTTTTGTTCAGTCACTCAGTTGTGTCTGGCTCTTTCTGAACGTATGGACTGCAGCCAAGGCTTCCCTGTCCTTCACTGTCTCCCAGAGTTTGCTCAAGTTGTCCATTGAGTTGGTGATGCCATCCAGCCATTTCATCCTCTGTCATCTCCTTCTCCTGTTGCCTTCAATCTTTCCCAGCATCAGGATCTTTTCCAACGAGTCAGCTCTTTGCATCAGGTGGCCAGAGTGTTAGTGCTTCAGCTTCAGCATCAGCCATTCCAAATAAGACAAGTATAATGTATTACGAGCCTGAGTGGGTCATGTGCATGCAATGTAATGAGTGATCAACCAGGGGGAGAGTCTTGTCAGTTGCTGACTTATAGGCATCTTGACCATGTGGACTGAGGAGTGGACACTGCACAGACATACTGGTGACTTTTGCTGGAGACCCCCTTCTGAGAACACCAGTCAGCCCATCCCAGGCAGGGGGCATCTGGAACAGTTACTGCTTGCTTTCTCTGGTCCAGAGTTGCTCTGAATCTCAGCGGAACATTAATTCGTGTCTAAGAATTGAGGGAGAATACTTAATCTCTTGTCCCCTCCTTTGTGATGTTTCACAGCTTGTCTGACATAACCTTTGAGGGTGTGACCACAGCTGTCATCCAGCCCTCTGTCTTGCCTCTGATGTCCCTGACTGCTGCACTCATGGGACTTGGTCTTGACTTGGGGCAGATTCACGCTGACTCACCAAGAGCTCCCAGTAGCCTGAGGCTTTTTGGACAGAGTCATTAACTGCCCCACCATGGTTCCCTGTTAGAACCTGTTAGAGGAGGGACACTATATAGCACTTCTGGGCTTCCGTGGTGGCTCAGATGGAAAAGTGTCTGCCTGCAATGCGGGAGACCCAGGCTCAATCCCGAGGTTTGGAAGATCCCCTGGAGAAGGAAATGGCAACCCACTCCAGTTTTCTTGCCTAGAGAATCCCATGGACGGAGGAGCCTGGTGGGCTATAGTCCACGGGGTCACAAAGGGTAGGACACAGCTGAGCGACCTGACTTTCTCTTTCAGTTAAATGTGGGACTTGTATATTTTCTGCACTCACATAAGTTTTGAACAGGTACATTTTTCTTAGAGGATCACAAACACAAAAACTTTGGTTTTGAATGTAGACTTTGAGTTTGAAAGAGGGATGAGGATTATTCCAAAAACTGGGAATATTCCAGGTTCCAAGTTGTTCAGTCATGTTCTGAATGATTGCTAGAATGATACTGAGAAGCGCTACTTTTATACGATGCGTAATTGCCACCCAAGTCACCCACCGACGTCTCTTGCCCTGTGTGAATTTCTCTCTCTCCCATCCCATGGTTTGAAGTGACAACTTCAACCTGCAGGTGAATGGCAGCCTCTTCTGCCCACCTGCTTCTCTGTGTGGCAGACAATTCTGACTATATATTAGTATATGTATATATACATAGTATGCGTGGCGCTGGAGCAGCGAGTGGCCGAGAGGAGATACCCCATGTCCAAGGTAACATAAACCCCAGTAAGACCGTAGGTGCTGAGAGAGGGCACCAGGAGGCAGACAGACTGAAACCCAAATCACAGAAAACTAGCCAATCTGATCACACGGACCACAGCCTTGTCTAACTCAGTGAAATTAAGCCATGCCGTGTGGGGCCACCCAGGACCGTCAGGTCGTGGTGGAGAGGTCTGACAGAATGTGGTCCACTGGAGAAGGGAATGGCAAACCACTTCAGTATTCTTGCCTTGAACAGTATGAAAAGGCAGAAAGATAGGACACTGAAAGAGGAACTCCCCTGGTCGGTAGGTGCCCAATATGCTGCTGGAGATCAGTGGAGAAATAATTCCAGAAAGAATGAAGGGATGGAGCCAAAGCAAAAACCACCCAGTTGTGGATGTGACGGGTGATAGAAGCAAGATCTGATGCTGTAAAGAGCAATATTGCATAGGAACCTGGAATGTTAGGTCCACAAATCAAGGCAAATTAGAAGTGGTCAAACAGGAGATGGCAAGAGTGAACGTTGACATTTTAGGAATCAGCAAACTAAAATGGACTGGAATGGGTGAATTTAACTCAGATGACCATTATTTCTACCAATGTGGGCAAGAATCCTTTAGAAGAAATGGAGTAGCCATCATAGTCAACGAAAGAGTCTAAAATGCAGTACTTGGATGCAATCTCAAAAACGACAAAATGATCTTTTTTTTTTTTTTTAGCAAACCAGTCAATATCATAGTAATCCAAGTCTATGCCCTGACCACTACTGCTGAAGAAGCTAAAGTTGAATGGTTCTATGAAGACCTACAAGACCTTTTAGAACTAACACCCAAAATATGTCCTTTTCATTATAGGGGACTGGAATGCAAAAGTAAGAAGTCAAGAAACACTTGGAGTAACAGGCAAATTTGGTCTTGGAGTACAGAATGAATCAGGGCAAAGGCTAATAGAGTTTTGCCAAGAGAACACACTGGTCATAAGCAAATACCTTCTTCCAACAACACAAGAGAAGACTCTCTACACATGGACATCACGGTCAACACATGGACATCACAGTCAACACCAAAATCAGACTGATTATATTCTTTGCAGCCAAGGGTGGAGAAGCTCTCTACAGTCAGCAAAAACAAGACCAAGAGCTGACTGTGGCTCAGATCATGAATTCCTTATTGCCAAATTCAGACTTAAATTGAAGAAAATGGGGAAAACCACTAGACCATCAGGTATATGTAAATCCCTTAGGATTATACAGTGGAAGTGGGAAATCGATTTAAGGGACTAGATCTGATAGACAGAGTGCCTGATGAACCATGGATGGAGGTTTGTGACACTGTACAGGAGACAGGGATAAAGATCATCCCCAAGAAAAAGAAATGCAAAAAAGCAAAATGGCTGTCTGAGGAGGGCTTACAAATAGCTGTGAAAAGAAAAGAAGCAAAAAGCAAAGGAGAAAAGGAAAGATATACCCATTTGAATGGAGAGTTCCAAAGAATAGCAAGGAGAGATAAGAAAGCCTTTCTCAGTGATCAGTGCAAAGAGATAGAGGGAAACAATAGAATAGGAAGGACTAGAGATCTCTTCAAGAAAATTAGAGATACCAAGGGAACATTTCATGCAAAGATGGGCTTGATAAAGGACAGAGATGATAGGGACCTAACAGAAGCAAAAGATATTAAGAAGAGGTGGCAAGAATACACAAAAGAACTGTGCAAAAAAGATCTTCACAACCCAGATAATCATGATGGTATGATCACTTACCTAGAGCCAGACATCCTGGAATGTGAAGTCAAGTGAGCCTTAGGAAGCATCACTACAAACAAAGCTAGTGGAGGTGATGGAACTCCAGCTGAGCTATTTCAAATCCTAAAAGATGAGTCTGTGAAAACGCTGCACTCAATACGCCAGCAAATTTGGAAAACTCAGTAGTGGCCACAAGACTGGAAAAGGTCAGTTTTCATTCCAATCCCAAAGAAAGGCAATGCCAAAGAATGCTCAAACTACCACACAATTGCACTCATCTCACACACTAGTAAAATAATGCTCAAAATTTCCCAAGCCAGGCTTCAGCAATACATGAACCGTTAACTTCCAGATGTTCAAGCTGGTTTTAGAAAAGGCAGAGAGAGGAACCAGAGATCAAATTGCCAACATCCGTTGGATCATTGAAAAAGCAAGAGAGTTCCAGAAAAACATCTACTTCGGCTTTATTGACTATGTCAAAGCCTTTTTATTGTGTGGATCACAATAAACTGTGGAAAATTCTGAAAGAGAAGGGAATACCAGACCACTTGACCTGCCTCTTGAGAAACCTGTATGCAGGTCAGGAAGAAACAGTTAGAACTGGACATGAAACAACAGACTGGTTCCAAATCAGGAAAAGAATATGTCAAGGCTGTATAGTGTCACCCTGCTTATTTAACTTATATGCAGAGTGCATCATGAGAAATGCTGGGCTGGAGGAAGCACAAGCTGGAATCAAGATTCCTGAGAGAAATATCTATAGCCTCAGATATGCAGATGACATCACTCCTATGGCAGAAAGTGAAGAAGAACTAAAGAGCCTCTTGATGAAAGTGAAAGAGGAGACTGAGAAAGTTGGCTTAAAGCTCAACATTCAGAAAACTAAGATCATGACATCCGGACTCATCACTTCATGGGAAATAGATGGGAAAACAG
Organism: Antilocapra americana; assembly: GCA_007570785.1. Taxonomy (NCBI): domain Eukaryota; kingdom Metazoa; phylum Chordata; class Mammalia; order Artiodactyla; family Antilocapridae; genus Antilocapra; species Antilocapra americana. Next base: position 272,505 of record ML661903.1, on the reverse strand, counting down.
TGGAAACAGTGGCTGACTTTTTTTTTTTCCTGGGCTCCAAAATCACTGCAGATGGTGACTGCAGCCATGAAATTAAAAGACTCTTACTCCTTGGAAGGAAAGTTATGACCAACCTAGACAGCATATTAAAAAGCAGAGACATTACTTTGCCAACAAAGGTTTGTCTAGTCAAGGCTATGGTGTTTCCAGTGGCCATGTATGGATGTGAGAGTTGGACTATAAAGAAAGCTGAGTGCCAAAGAATTGATGCTTTTGAATTGTGGTGTTGGAGAAGATGCTTGAGAGTCCCTTGGACTGCAAGGAGATACAATCAGTCCATCTTAAAGAGATCAGTCCTGAGTGTTCATTGGAAGAACTGATGTTGAAGCTGAAACTCCAATACTTTGGCCACCTCATTTGAAAAGATCCTGACTCTGGGAAAGATTGATGGCAGGAGGAGAAGGGGATGACAGAGGATGAGATGGTTGGATGGCATCACGGACTCAATGGACATGAGTTTGGTAAACTTCAGGAGTTGGTGATGCATAGGGAGGCCTGGCGTGCTGCAGTTCATGGGGTCGAAAGAGTTGGACATGACTGAGTGACTGAAATGAGCTTAACTGAGCTGATGAGCCTCCCTGGTGGCTCAGCGGTAAAGACTGAGGACTAAACCACCACTACCATCGCCATATATAATATATATAATGTTTATAGATCTATGGAATGCTTTTCTTCATCATCCTAAAGTTTTCTTTCACACTTGAAGATTTTCTAGTACTATGAATTACTGAACATGTTGACTACAGGTAGGATTATCCAAAGGTACCACATACCTTAGGTGAAAATCACAGCTTATATGGATAGAATTTTAGATGCTGAGAAACGTACTCTAGATCAGAAAAGATATTGAGAATCCACCAGTAATCACTGTGGGTAAAATAATTATAAACATATGTTTAGAATACAATTAATTGCTTTATGGCATCAATTGCTCTATCATAACTGGTAAACATTTTAACTATAGCATTGTCAAGTTGAGACCTAGATTTTGTTTCCCCTATGTGTTCATCATCGTATATAATCATTTGTCTCAGAGAATTCTAGAAAACACTTTCATATGCATGAAGGACTCCTGTCAGTTTGTGTTCCCTCCTCACATGACTTTTCCCATTTTTATAACAGAACCAGATATAATTCTGACTAAAATCACAATTAGTAATGATAACATGAGAGTCTTTATCTAGAACATCTGCTTGAAAGGGAGAAGTATCAGTTTTTCTTCTTGTCACTTGTGCTGATCACTCTGATGCTACTTGACCTGAAATCTTTCCTTAATTGGCAAAGTGGTCTGTCTTCAAAATTATCTCATTCCATCTGGTAGTTTCCTCAACTTCTTGTGTCCAGAGGCTGTATACTTCTTAAACTCTTCCTCTCTCTTTCTTTTAAAAACTTTAGTAAGGAATACTGTAATTCAAATGTATTCACAAGTAGAGGAAACACTATAATGAGCCTTCATTTCATCTGTAAAAATATGAGGAGGTATCTCTGATTGAGACGAATTTTAAAAAGCTGTAACCCTGCTATAATAATCACACTTGAAGAAATTATATTGGTTTTGAAATAATATCTTTGGTATCCAATGAGTCTTCAAATCTCAATTTTCTCATTATTATCATTATTTACAATGTGTGTGAATCATGTTTCAAGTAATTGTAATTATTTGATACCTCTCAAATTTCTTCACATTACAGGCTCCCCTCTGAACTCTTTTTCTCCTTGCAGTTTAATTGTTCAAATGCTTATAGAATTTCTTAGAGTCTGGATTTTGCTGGTGAAATCTCTAGGGTACAAAATTCTCCTTTATTTCTTATATTTCCTGAAATTTGTAGTTAAATTTAGATGCTTGATCATATTCAAGTTCTACTTGTTTTGGTTAGACTGCTTCAAAGGTAATGCTGTAAACCTCCATCCAGAAATACATACTGCCTGATTAAATCTCTTTCGTGATGGAATCAATCATGGATGCGCATAGCTTAGATGTATTTGTTTATTAGAGGCTATAAAACAGTGTTCTAATCTTATAATTTCTTTGTTCATTAGCTGGAATATGTCTATAAAGAGAAAATGACTAACTACTTGGTTATCTGAGATTTAAATAGAAAAAGCAAAAATAAATGTTGAGTTCCTTCTCCTTTTCAAAACAGTTGCTTAGGAGAGCGTATTCTTTTAGACAGCAGGAGAATGCAACTATAGAATAGATTTGTTCATATGTTGAGAATTAGCCATAGAGTCTAAGTACAGTCTCACCTTGGGTTTCCTAAAAACATGCCAATGCAAATGGAAAATTCAGCATCTTCTGCCAGACACAAGTGCAAGGACTAATGTGGTAATTTTCATTTCAAAGCATTTCAGCACCAATTATTTCTCCCACCTCCCCAAGAAGTAGGTGTTATTAACTTCATTTTAAAGATAAGAAAATGAAAACTTAAAGAAGAGATGAGAGCAACTTGCCCCCAGTTAAGATGGCGTCACCATGAAAGATGTGACTATAATTTGTGTATGGTTTAATTTAAAATTTTATGCCAAGGAAGAGAGATACCTGGGGAGTCATAGGAAAGGTGAGCTGAGACTACTGACTCGGTTCTGATACTGTAAATTGTGCAGAGTGTAGAGAACTGAAAGCTGTCTGGGCCATGGGGATTATCAATGAAACATTTGATATTTTAACGTCTGATGAATAGTAGGTGATGAGAAAATGTTTGTCAGATGACTGAGAACAAGTAACTTGCCATACTTTGCTCCCAGGGATATCCCTATAGTATGACAGGAACAGAAGACCTTCCACTGGATTCTAACTCCTCAGTGATTATACGCCCGGTGGTTGGAATATGTGAGTCATTTTTTTCCCTCTGTGCTGTGCTTAGTCACTCAGTCGTGTTCAACTTTTTGTAACACCCTGGATTTTGGACCTTCAGGCTCCTCTGTCCATGGAATTTTCCAGGCAAGAATACTGGAGTGGGTTGCCATTCCCTCCTCCAAGGGATCTTCCCAGCCCAGGGGTCGAACCAGAGTTTTCTGCATAGCAGGCAGATTCTTTACCACTGAACCACCTAGGGGGGGGGGTCTCTTTTTTCCCCTCTAACTTAGAAGTATTTAGTGTATACGATTACTTCTTGTATAAAGCAAAGATAGTATTTGCATTAGACTTGAAAATGCTCTATTCATGCTGACAGATCACATGTAATTGTGAGACTCCATCAAATAAGAGATGATGTAATTATTTCTCCAGAATATTCTTCTTTATGCTGGGGTTGGTGCTTAGCTTTTTCACGGTAGAGATGTTGAAGTTAAAATAATGATCCCCACACTTTGGAGCTGGAACAGGCAAAATCTGTGTTCTTCACCCAGATTAATCGGCTCAATAGACTATATAATCGCTTCAGCTCAGTTGTGTCCGACTCTTTGCGACCCCATGGACCGCAGCACGCCAGGCCTCCCCGTCCATCACCAGCTCCCGGAGTCCACCCAAACCCATGTCCATTGAGTCGGTGATGCCATCCCGCATCTCACCCTCTGTCGTCCCCTTCTCCTGCCCTCAATCTTTCCCAGCATCAGGTCTTTTCCAGGGAGTCAGCCCTTCGCATCTTTAGCTTTTCTATTTCCTAACTGAAAGCCAGCCTGCTGCTATGGCTTCTCGTCTCTGAAAGCCACGCTCTGGGCAGGTAACGAGGAAGGGTCTCGCCGTTCACACACCCTCCTACTGCAAATCTGCTCGAAGACTCGCTCCGTCTTCCTCAGGCTCCGCCTTCTCTTCCGCGGCCTCGTGACCAGCAGCGGTAGGCAGAGGCTAGGAGGCGCGTCCGATCCTGGAACACGAGCAGCTCGGAGAGCAGAGGTGACCTGTAGTGAGGACGCGTCATGCCTACGCGGAGAGTGAAGGCAGCACCTCCGTAATGCTGGCGGGTGGTGTCGCCGACGGTACAGGCAGTTTCGGGTGCGCACGATTCTGCGCTGAGTCACCATCACGGGGGCAGCCGTGACCCGCTGCCGGTGACTGGCACTCAGCGGAGGGGAGCGGGATCGGGCTGGTGCTGTTACTGCCCAAGCGAGGCAGGAGCGTGGTTCAGCCTGCGGTGAACCTTTGGGCTTCCCTTTCAAAATCTCCTTCGAAAAGAAAGCTGATAATAAGTGTATGAGGTATTTTCTTGGTTTCATTCACCACCCCCCAACCCTATTCTTGACTCTATATTTATTGAAAAGTTTGTTTTCAGTCGCGGAGGGCGGCTTAGTATTTGAACAGGCTCGCATTCTGGAGTCTGTGTGGGCATGAGCTGCAGTCCGTTTCTAACCAGCATTTACTTAAATTTCTAGTATCACTTTCCTCGCTTGTAAAATTGGAATCGTAGTACACCACTGACTTTGAGAGAGATAATATACATGAGATTTCTGTGGGGGAAAGGCTGGATATGCGGTAAAAGCCTATGAACTGCAAAGCATCATTTTTTTTTTTTTTTTTTAATGTTTTGGCTGCGCAGCGCGCAGGGGTCTTTGTTCCCAGTCCACAGATCTAACTGGACCCCTGCCTGGGGAGCTTGGCATCTCAGCCACTGGACCACCAGGGAAATCTCCCATCACCTTTAACACTGTGCATGTGTAACACTGTGGGCTTAGTTTTTGCCATGTGGAGACAAGAGATTTGGACTTGGGCAGGGCCAATTTCCTTCGGAGCATCCCTTCTTTAAGGCTCTGTTGCATCAGGTAGCGAGGCCGCTGAGTCAGCGCCGGCGGTGCTGCCAGGGAGGAGCGAGGGAGTAGAAAGAGGGTCAGGCGTGTCCCCGCGTGTGCTCCCTCCGGGGCGGGGGTCCCGTGGGAGGAGCCCCCGTGCCCAGCTCCTCGGGCTCCCGCCCTGCCTGGCCCCGCTCATCTCAAGGGCTCCGGGCAGCCTGCTGGTCTGTGATGTGACCCCAGCTTCTGCTGGGCCCATGAGCGGTCCTAGATATTCATCAAGGGAAACTCTGGAATCTGTAACTTCTTAAGGAGCACACCTTCATTTTCAAAAAACCTGGGTGTCCCTTTTTTAGCAACTAAAATAGACACTATCTCTTTCTACAACACAGTAGTGATTGATGGGAGATTTATTATGCAAAGTTTCTGGAAAGTAACTTGTCAAGAAACAACTCTTTAATCATAAGAAATGATATATAATGACTAGGAAATTTGGAAGATATAGGAAACTATACAAATAAAAGAAGAATCCTCTTTAATTTCATTAAACTAACTATTGCTAAAATTACTTTATGCGTTTTTTTGTCTTCTAAGAACACACATATACACACTCATGTAATCTCTTAATACAAATCGTATAACCTTAAGTGCATTATAGCATAAAGCAAAAATTTCCAAATATATAAATGCATATATATATATTTTACCTACCCTTAGACAACTTAAGGGCTTCCCTGGTGGCATAATTGTAAAGAACCTTCCTGACAAGCAGGAGATTTAGGTTCCATCTCTGGGTCGGAAAGATCCCCTGGAGAAGGAAATGGCAGCCCACTCTGGTATCCCAGCCTGGTAAATTGCACAGGCAGAGGAAAGTGGTGGGCTGCAGTCCATCGGATCACAGAGTCAGACCTGACTTAGTGATTAAACAACAACAACAACAACAAGGTAACTTAATCTTGTAATTCTCTTAGAAAAAATTTAGTTACTTCCTTATTGATGGCTATTCAGGTAGTTTCTAGATTTTCTGTTATAAATAATACTACTGTAGACATTTCTGTATACAAATCATTGACCTTATCTGTAATTATTTCCTTAAGAAAGATTTCTAAAATCTATATTACTGGGTTGAATAGATGAATACTAAAAAAGTAGCATATTGCTAAATTATTTCCCACAAGAGTTGGCCAGTTTACACTCCTGTATCAGTTGTGTGGAAATTCTAGTTTTTACTAGATATCTTGGAAAAGATGCATTTTGATTCTTATATTTGCTTCTGTTGCCCTATAAGAATTATATAAAAGAAAATGTAAACTTTTATATACACAGATATTTGAACTACTGAATGTGAAGTCAGCAGATCACATAGCTCCATTACCTAAAGAATTCAAATCCAGTCACTAATGAACTAATATGATTAATTTTTATTTCACTTTTATGTCACATCCAAATGTATTCCATACTACCCATTTTCAAGAGTAATTGCGCTCTTTTTAGTTAGGCAAAGGTAGGCTTTCACTCTTTGACCTTAATCTCCAAAATGAATATAACGACAATGGATTAACCTCTCTCTCCTTTTTACTGCAAAGGATTCTGAGGTCCAGGGAAGGTAAATTTTTTGCCAGTGATGAATGCCCAGTGAGCAGTGGAGGGTGGCTCAGAATCAACTCCAAGGTGGATTTTTCCCACACTGTCTCCTCTGTTTTCTCTAATCCACCAACCAAATCTAGGTGGTTTGATATTGAATTTTCTGCTTGCATTATTCCTTCCCACATAATATAATGGATTTCAAAGGCAAATCTGCCACTTTTGCCACCTGGTTATCTATGGCTTATCTCCGGAGTCCTGATCTTTTTTCACTTAGTTTTTTTTTCCCCCTCCCTTATGTTCTCTTCAGGAGTGATAAATTTGTATAAATCACTCAAATTTGTATAAATTAGAATTCATGTAAATTATTTTCCAAAACAGGTTATCATTTCATATAAAATAGGTTTCTCAAACACTAGAAGATGATAAGCCAGAGAGCATGAAGCCATATTAAGCTATTTAGTTCTCGAAATGGACATGTGGTTAAGGACTGTATATCTGGCATTTTGGAAACTTTTCTTCTGTTCCAGTCAGAAACTCTAAGGCAAAGTTGCCTTATATTCCTTGACTCACTTTCTCCACATGCGAAAAGGTGATAACAGTCCTCAGTGGCTAGGGAAGACTTGTGAGACTTCTTTGTTTTTGGAAGCACGTAAAGTTCAAGTTATTCCTCTATTGTACAGGGGAGCTGTCATAGGCATTGGTGAAAATCACACTGATAGGTGGGAAAAAACAACACTTGACGATTCGTAGGTATTTGGGGAGAGTGTTCAAGAATTTTGTGGCTGAAATTCATCTTCTTGGAAGAGAAGTGAGAGAGAAAGAGATTCTAAGCATGCTGTAACAAAGCTCCTTTGAGCTGTTCCTGGGAGCGGCTGGGTGTGGCAGGCCATCCCCAGTCAGAATGCTGAGTAATCAACTCATAATATTTGCAATGATTCAATCTACAGGTAAGAAAAGGCACCAACAAAACAGTCTCCTAGGTTATTAAATATTTGAGCTGATGACTACTTTTGTTGAGCTAGAGGAAACTATTGCTTGATAAAATTGTACAATGAATGGATGCTGTATTTCTTTAAGCTGCATTTCTTCCCTTCACCCCCCACTAACATCTACTCTTTTAAATACAAAGTCAACAACAAGGTTTTTGTGGCAAATCAAAGAGAGTAAAGAAAGTTATAGATTATTGGGAGTTATAGGTTATTGGGATGTCCCTGGTGGTCTAGCAGTTAAGACTCTGTTCTTCTACCCTCAGGGGGCACAAGTTTGATCCCTGTTATGGGAAGTTCCACATGCTGTGTGGTATGGCCAGAAGAAAGAAAATTATAGATTATTTTTGGAGTTATAAAACAAATGCTTTCCCCCACAAACAGGGGTATATAATTTCTATAAATATTTTTAAAGAAACATTTATTTCCAAGAATTAGAGTTATATTTGGGCTTCCCTAGGTATTGCTGAATTCCTGTCTCTGGAAGTGTTTCTACCAAGATTAGACAAGCCCTGACAGGAGTGTTGTAGAGAGAATTCAGACTTAAAAAGAGAGAGTGGATAAAGATTTCTGATTTAAATGCAAGTCTCTTGAAACCTTTGGGTCACAGTGCAAGCAGGGGGGCTTCCCTGGTGGTTCAGTGATAAAGAACATGCCTGCCAATGAAAGAGACGTGGGTTTGATCCCTGGGTTGGGAAGATCCCCTGGAGAAGGAAATGGAAACCCCCTCCAGTATTCTTGCCTGTGAAATCCCATTGACAGAGGAGCCTGGTGGGCTACAGTTCACAGGGTTGCAAACGGCCAGACACGATGGAAGCAGAGCAAGCAGGCTGCAGGCGTTTGGTGAATTACTGCAGTGACCCAAGTGTGAATGTCCTGCACCAGCCTTTAGGTCATTATGATTACTCCCTGAGCCTGTGCCTGCCTAATAAATGGGCAAAGTGCTGATCACCACCACATGCTATGCGCCAGACACTTCTTATATACTGTCTTCTCATGTACCTGTGTGTCTCATTTTACAGATGAGGAAACTGAGGCTAACAAGATTAAGCACTTTGCCTAGGATTTCTCACACAATGAATGGTAAGGTAGAGTCATTTTCCAAATTTATGATTTGACCCTTAAACTCACATTTACCCACTACAGCTGAATGGTGTCATTTTCCAGGGGTGGCTGGCCAGCATCACTCTCTTATGACCTTCTTGCCTCTACTAGTTCCCCTGATGCCTGAAATTCTACTTTCAGAGTTCAGCTTATTTAGTTTATGACTCTGACCTGGTTCATAATAAAACACCCAGGGTATGGGGAGAAGGGAAGCTATTAGTCACTGTTAGTCACTTTCATTCACATAGCCAACAAGCATTAGTTGACTGCACATCTGTCAAGACCACACCAAGTATTGGCATTACAAAAGTGAATGAGGCTTGGTCCTTCAAGATTCTCATAGTGAGATAGAGGAGATCGTACAATAAAATAGATGATTATGGGACAACGTGGTAAATGAACAACAGAGAACATTGAGTGAGCACAGCAGATAAGTAATTGGCTCAGATTTAGGTCCTTTCCTGAGAACAGATTCAGTTAGGAAGGGAGTAGCTCCCAGCAAAAGAAGGAGCTGCCGGAAGGCAAGAAAACTCTGGAAAACACTGAGACTTTCGAGCAAAGCTGGGTAATCCTAATCGCTATATTTCACTGGGAGGGCCGTCAACAATTTCTCCTGTCAATCTGGTATTACACATTTTGCTGAGTGCAGTGTATTCATAGATTCTTTTTTTTGCGTGATCACTTTTCTCTTTTCTGGCATCTAGCAGAATGAGCTATGGAGGTGAGAGGACTTTCTGTGGCACCACCATATTTGAAGAGTATGAATTATTATGACCATCACATATTCCTTCTATTTTATGCAATATGTCACCTTCCGGCCCCACGTGGCCTACTAGGATTGTCCTTCTGTGTGTATGCATGTTTTCAGCCTCAGGTAGGATCCAACGACCTGCCCGAGCACGTTGGAGGCCTTCAGAGGCTGGGCAGAGAACAGCAACTTCAGTCTGAATCATTCTTTTCAATCGTGGACAAGCTGCCAAGAGGCGGGAGCCAGAAGAGCAGGCGCAGAAGTGGGCGGGGCGGCCCCGGGGGGCGTGGCCCCAGTCGCGGCGGGACTCCGGTGGGCGGGCCCCAGTGGGCGGGGCGGCCCCGGGGGGCGTGGCCCCAGTTGCATCTGGACTCCGCTGGGCGGGCCCCAGTGGGCGGGGCGGGCCCTGGGCGTGGCCGCGGCGAGTCCAGGGGAGCCGCTCCCGCCCCGCAGAGCTGCTCGCACGTCCAGGTCGGTCTGCACTGGGCTTTCCTCTCCCGACCGTGCGTTTCCCTGGACCGCTGTAACTTCAGGTAAGCAAAGCGCAGGCAGCAGGGCCTGGTGGTGTCCCCGTTTGTGCCAGCCTACAGACAGCTCTTCGAGATGCTTTGCCACGGTGCAGAGCGGGCAGAACGCGTCTCTCCGCGGTGGGCTCCCGGCTGCGCGCGGCCATCACCCCTGCAGGGGCGGCGTTTGCCGCGCCGGGCTTTTGGGAGCCAGGCGTGCCACGTACAGGGTCGGAATATGCAGACACGGCACGGTAGGGAGGTTTTGGTGAATATGGGTGATTTGCGGGGGAGAGTTATTTCCAGCCCCGCTGTGGAGCTCAGAACGAGTTGCGGCGCTGGTTCCGGAGCGGGTGTGGTGCGCTACCCTGAGGGAGCGGAGGCGCAGCGGAGCGTCTGGCCGCCGTCCTGGCTGGCGCTGAGCGGTGAGCTTGGCTTCGGAACCGCTCTTCTGCGCCTTTTAAAGCACCTGCGTTCTTCCGGGCGGGAAGTAGTCTCTCGCCCTGTCTGGGTTTCAGGATACTTGAAGCAAGGCACATACTTCAAGCACGTGTTCTCGGGCGCCTCTTCCAACGGGTTGGCTCATAGTTTCTTCCTCAGGGAAGCTACTGTGTTGATGGTTTTCTTTAAGCCTGTCGCACTACAGAGCAGTTACTAGGCCAGGCTCTTCCGTAGGCTCCTAACCAGGTCAGGCTCAGAGGAACAGAACTGGGGGGTCTGACACATCCTTCAGGCCCCCCTCCCCTGTCTTGTGAGTCCTTCAGCTGATACAGGGCAGGACGAAGTGGAATCCAAGCCTTCAAACTCATAGCTCGTGGTCTTTTCCAGGTCGCCATGAGTTTTCTTTTCATTTTTCTGGCCACGCCCTTTGGCGTGTGGGATATTCGTTTTCAGAGCAGTATTGAACCCATGGCCCCTTGCTTTGGAAGTGCAGAGTTTTAACCCCTGGGCCGCCAGGGAAGTCCCACCAGGAATTTTCTTAACAGCTCTGTCACCCCTACACCACTGAAGAGGATTTGAATAGAACTGGGTGCATCCAAACCTTAGTCCCGCCAGTATATGCAAGTGTTTGACAGGTTCCTGGATGGGCGTAGAGATGGAAGCTTGTCTGAAGAAAGGATTCTCCATATGCGTCGGCAAGTTTGTACCTTTGCTGCCGAGCACCTGAGTTCCGCCACTTCAGTCCCTCTGGTTTGCGGGTTCAGTTTGAGGGTGTGAAGTCTCCGCAGTCTTGGTTATCCTGATGTGGCGAGTCCAGCTCTGGTTTATGGCTAGGCAGCGGTTAAGATCAGGCTTCTAAGCAGGTGGGAGCAGATGTGATGGTTCAGGATATCTGCGGAAGCAGAGGCTCTTCTCTATGGGAAATCAAACATTCAACATTACCACTGATAATCACATTGTTCTTTCCTGCTGACAAAGCGCTTTTCAGGTTATTTACTCATTTCATCACCTAATTCAGACTCAACGCTATTCTTTCACATGGCAGAAGCTGTGAGATCTCCTGTTTTCTTAATCTGGCTCTGACTTTTTTCCTTGTGAGTTTGGAAAGCGAATAGCAGAGACCATGTTTTTATTTTTCATGTATTTTTTAGCCACACTGTGCGGCATGTGGGATCTTAGTTCCCCGCCTAGGGATCGAACCTGTGCCCCTGCATTGGGAGCTCGGAGTCTTAACCACTGAACCACCAGGGAAGTCCTGATACTGTGTTTCTGGACATTCCATTATAGTTGTTGCAATAGGTAAAATTTCTCAAGGCATCGCCTAAGGACTATCTCCACCAAAGGACCTTTGTCTCACCCAGATGGTCTACAGATGAAAAGTCTGGGGGAATATTGGCTTGGATGCACTAGAAGTGTTAGAAATCATGCACAGGGGCCCATGAGCAGCTGTGAGTCTGGAGACATGAGTTCCCTGCCTGTCCTCACACCCCAGTGCAGCCGTCTCCATTCGTTCAGGACTCCAGTCATTGCCGTCTCTGAACTCTGAGTTCTCTCTGGTCTGCCTGGGTGCCGGGCTCACTCCTTGTTCTTTAGGACCCCCTCTAGTGTGCCTTATCAGATGTCACTGTCTCTGAGGAGGCCTTGCTGAGACTTCTACTGGGAGTGCACTGTCTCTGCTCAGAGCTGCAGCATAACCGGTGTCCCCGTCAAAACACCCATCGCACCTACAGACATATCATGCCCTTAGGTGTCAGCTCTTCAGAGGCAGAAACCTGATTTGTTCATGTTTAGTGTGATGCTGACACATACTGTTAGGTGCTCAGCTGATAACTTATTAAATGAAAGCAATATAATGACAGTTAGCAACACTAATGGTAGAGAACAAGAGTTTCTTCCAGTAGGAATATCAGGGGGGAAAAGTTTTATTTTGATTAAAAAGAAAGACATCATGTAAGTAAAAAAAAAAAAAGAAGAAGAAGAAAAGATGTAAGGTGTCTTGATGTCTCTAAAGGGGTAATCCAAGACATGGAGGGTTTTTGGATCTCTAAAGGCTCCCTAGCAAGCAAATGTCAGCAAAAACACTTGCTGAGAAGGAAGGTGATAGGTGTGGTTGGGAACCAGGAGCACAGGAAACCTAAGTGCCGGGTCTGGTTTGACCACTCTCTCTCCCCGAGTGGGTGGCCTGGGAGAATCACTTTATCTCCGTGTCCCTCCCTTCTCTCACCTTTAAAATGAAGAGGTGGGGCCAGATTAAATCCAAGCCAGGATTTTGTTTGCCTTTAAAGGTTTATGACTTTAGGACGTATTGCAAATAATAAAACAAAATGGTAACTTTACAATGAAATTCTTAGGACTTTCTGTTACTACTTGCATTTGTTACTGTTTACATTACTACTTTAACTTCTCTCTCACGTTTCTCTGATTAAAATAAAAATGTCTTTTAAACTTTTAAGTGACTAAAGGATGTAGTGTCTTCTATGTTGATGCCGTAAATGAAATTCTCCTGACTGTTCTACTCATTAGGTTTTCATCAAAATGAAAGACATTATTATCTCTGTAATAATGGAATAACAAAATGAAGACTCTGCAGAGACTTTAGCACTCTGACCAGGTGATTCAATATGTAAATTTACCGTGTAGGAATTGTTAACCTCTATTCTTGTATCCATAATTTTATTTTTGTTTTTATTTATTTTTTTTACTGGAGTATAATTACTTTACAAAGTTGTGTAAGTTTCTGCTGTGCAACGAACCTGCCAGATGGATACCTATATCGCCTCCCTCTTGGGCTTCCCTCCCATTCCTCTCCCCCCATCCCAGCCCTCTGGATCCCACAGAGCCCCAGGCTGAGCTCCCTGTGTGGTTCAGCAGGCTCTCACCCTGCCTCTTTTATCCACTGTAGAGTGTTTATGTCAAACTTAATCTCCCAGTTCGTCCTGCCTGCCCCCAGCACCCTGCACCATGTCCACACATTGGTTCTCTATGTCTGCATCTCTGTTCCCACCTGGAGCTAGCGTCATTTGTGCCAGATGAATCTAGATCTCATCACACATGATCTCACACACGTGTTAACATACGATGCTTGTTTCTCTCTGTCTGACTTACTTCACTCTGCATGACAGACTCTGGGTCCGTCCACAGCTCTACAAATGGTTCAGTTTTTATGGCTGAGTAATATCCCACTGCATATACATACTATATCTTCTTTACCCACTCATCTGTTGGTGGACTCAGGTTTCTTCCACGTCCTGGCTATTGTGTTAATAAATAGTGCTGCAGCAGATATTCGAGTACATGTCTGTTTTTGAATTATGATTTTCTCAGGGTATATGCCCAGTCATGTGATTGCTGGGCCATGTGGTAGTTTTAATTTTTATAGCATTTGCTCATGCAAAATGGTCTGCTCAGGAACCTGACCCATTTTCTTGGGCATGCTTTGCTAAAGTTGCTGAGATTTGTTGAAATGCTTCAACTTGCAGCTCAAGGAGGTAGCATCTGTCTGTGGGCAAATTCTCCCCTTGAACTCTCTCAGACCAGAAAGCTTTACAGTGTTTTTAGGTCACTTGGAGCTAATTACAAAAAAACTGATCAGATTTACCAGGCAACATTTGACTGATTACTTGTCTCTATGGCCAACTTGGATGTTCAGTGTGTCCTGATTTACATTCTCCAACAGGAACTGAGTCTAAGCCTTGGATTTCAGCACAGCGTTAACCGTGTTGTGTAATTAACTGTGGTTAAAGCCGCCATGATCTTGTATTCACTTAGAGCCATTTGGACGAAACAGATTTCAGACTGTTAGGATGAACGAGTGAAAGATGCTTCAGTCGAGCAAAAGGCATTTCCTCCCTCTGATCTACCTGTGGGATCCACATTTAGATGTTTGCAGTCAAACTTCCTCAGCAGATTACTCCAAGGCTTTAAACACACAAAAGACATCAAGCTTTAAAGTTTGTTATAAATGATGCAAAATTATTCCGACTTCTCCTCTTAGCTGGTTGGAAGAACTAGTTGGTGTGTTTTTGCATTGTTATTAGTGTGGTTAGGGCTTCAGCTGTTGAAACTTTGAGAAGTTTGCAGGCATTTGGATTTAGGTTTCTCTACTGGGTGAAGAAATTGCTCTTTAGCCTTTTCTATTTGGTAGAGAAATAGCTTCTGTTGAATTTTCATCATAGATAAGCTCAGTATTAAATTCGCTGCTAGAGAAAGCCAGGCTTCTTGTCCTGAAGTTTGGGATTCCCCAGACCTTTCAGTCTCCCTGTGAGGGACACGCGCTTCTGTGCGCCTCATTGCCCTCTGCCCTCCTCGGGGGGAGTCTCCTTCCCCTGAGAGTTCACTCTCCTCTCACAGCCCGGCCCTCCCCAGGGGAGAGAGAGTAAGGTAGTAGGCTGTAAAGAAATGTAAGATCCCTGGCCTGACTTCAGGTTATCTTTTTTTAAAAAAAAATATTTTTAATGTTTATTTTTATTTATTTATTTGGCGGTGGTTGGTTTTGCTCGCCACATGTAGGATCTAGATTCCTGACCAGAGACCAAACCTGGGCCCCCTGCGTTGGGAGCTCAGAATCTTAGTCACTGGATCACCAGGGAAGTCCCAGGTTACCTTATCATAGGTTCGTAATGAAAACGATGAGGCCACTTGGCTGTACTTATCGGACAGGGGAAAAAGCAGTCATTGGAGAAGATCAGTGAGCATGAACAGGACAACTGAAAAGTTTTTTTTTTTTTTTTCGCTAGTAAACTTGTGACTGAGATTTGTTTTGATCTTTTAAATTCTGTCCTACGCACAAGCCACATGTCTCATAAAAGGGAGAATTCTGAGGAACTGTTTGAAGACCAGGGCGCGCTCCTTGATCTTAGTCTCTTGTCTTTGCACTTTGAATTTCTGTTCAGGGATAAGGTGCAAAGTTGAGATCCTGTTCATGCATTTGGCTCTGATGCATCCTTGGCTCCCGACTGACGGAAGCCCTCTTTCTTGAGTGGTGATGCTTGGCCTGAGGCCAGGGAGTCCTTCCTACCTGAGGACCTTCGGTGTCATGCTTGCTCTTGCTGTCTCCATACGAGACCGCACAGTGCTTGAGTGCCTTGGGGGATGCTTCAAACCTTGAGCCACTGGATAGCCATCCAGGGTTAATGATGCCCCTTACATGTTATCCTGGGTTCAGGCAGAGCTGAGGGGTTCAGGCAGCTCAGCTTTGCTTCTAGGAAGGACTGTGCCCTGACTGCTGGATTTACCCAGGAGGCTTCAGGCTTCCTCAGTCAATATCTGCTGTACTGGGACTCGGCAGATAGGTGGACTTTTCATTAGCACAGCAGTTGTCAAACTTTTTAATTTCCCTACCCCTTTACACTCTTAAAAATTACTGAGAATCCTAAAGAGTTGTTTGTTTGTTTTTTTAATGTTGAGTATATCTGTTGGTATTAAGTTAGAAATTAAAGCTGAAAATTTTTTGAAAGATTTTATTAACTCATTCAAATAACAATAATATAACCATTACATAGGGACATGGATAAGATACTTTTATGAAAAATAACTGTTTTCTAAAGTGAACAAATACAAGGAGAAGAGTAACATCATTTTTCATTTCTGCACACTCTTTAACATTTGGCTTCATAGACGACTGAGCGACTAAACCATCACCACCACCAGAGTCTCTGGAAAAATCACTGTGCGTTTGTGAGAGATTAAGAGTGAAAGGAAGATGATGTCTAAGTGCTACTGTGAAAATAGCTTCAACCTCATGGACCCACTGAAAGGATCTTCGGGGCTGCCAGGGGGTCTGTAGACCCCACCTGGAGAACCTCTGCTTCCGAACAGCGAGAGTTCTCGGGCAAGACAGAGGAGACCCACTGTTGCTGTTTCCACTTTTGCTGTTGCTGTTTAGTTGCTCAGTCGTGTCCGACTCTTTTGGAGACCCCATGAACTATAGCCCATCAGGCTCCTCTGTCCATGGGATTCTCCGAGCAAGAACACTGGAGTGGGTTGCCATTCCCTTCTCCAGGGGGTCTTCCCGACCCAGGGATTGAGCCTGGGTCTGCTTCCTTGCAGGCAGATTTTTTACCACTGAGCCCTGGGCTCCATGTTTTTAGCTAAAGCTGCCCTCTCTCTTTCTAACTGGAATCACACAGAACTGCTGACTTGACTGTTTCTGAAATCTACAAAAAATACAATTTTATATGGTTTAACCAAAATCCTAATTGAAACAATATAAATAAATGAACCAACTGATTTTCATCAGTGTTGACAATTGTCCTGCCTACGTGCGGGGAAGAGACATCCCCATTGACAGTTAATTTGATTAGTTAAACTAATCCCACTCCTGATAGTGGCCATTGTAGCCGAGTGGGCCTGAATCCGGAGATTCGAGGCAGGGCTGTCCAGAGAGAGGGCCTCACGTCCAGACACTCAGACCTCAGGACGTGTGGGCAGGAGTTTCTTCACTGCTGGCTTTGGATTTGCATTTACAGGACATTCCTGCCTCTCTTCTGCCCTAGCACGTGACTTTGACTAGCATTCTCACTGGGTTGGCTGGATGCAGTTGAGGACACTTGAAAGATGGTTTGGAAATAACCTCTCTCTTGCCCTTTGTTCCAGGCCCACGATGGAGGCCCTGCGACTGGCAAATTCAGCTTTTGCAGTTGACCTGTACAAACAGCTGTGTGGAAAGGAGCCGGCGGACAACGTCCTCTTCTCTCCCATCTGTCTGTCCACCTCTCTGTCACTTGCTCAAGTCGGTGCCAAAGGGGACACAGCAGATGAAATTGGACAGGTGAGGCCCGCAGCTTGTCTCTGCTTTGAGTGGAAGAGAGTGGTAAAGACACACAGGTGGTGCCGAGGGAAAGGCAGTGAGGCTCTGTGGTCAGATTTGCTCAGGGTTGAGAATGTTGCCACTTCTAGCACTCTCTCAATTTACTTCTTAAATGTGAAAGCCCGTTTATCTGGCCTGCAACCCACGTTTAGAACAGGCAGTGCGTTGTGAGAGAGAACCTGGGGGTTAACTAGACAATCAAAAGCGTTTCTACTAACAAGTGGCCTTTGACAAGTCACAGGACTTGTCAGAATCCAAGTGTCAATCAGGATGCTGTGTGTTAATGTTCCCCTGCAGATACCCCAGCTGGGAAGAGTGTATTTCCACACCCCCTGTCTTACGCACAGAATTTATGTATAGCATCATGCTTTATATCAAGATGCAGGCTCCACTATATTCTACTCTAGAGTATATTCTGCCCTGTTCTATATCCCTACTGGATAGAGGGGATATATCCATGCTTACTTCAATGGAGAATTTACACTTGAAATTGAGTGGGACTTGAAAAGGAAACTTCCTTTACGGGGAGAAGAGCTTCATCTTTTCATCCACCTTTCTCACAGTGCACCATCCCTACCCCATCTCCCTCTCCTCATTCCTCACCTACCATTAGAGAAGAGGCAGAAAGGAGCGTTTCTGGCACTGTGCCTGCTCCTCAGTGACAATAAAGGCCTTTTCTGTACATGCTATTGTTCTCCTACAGTGGTTACTGGGGTTCTTTTACTTTCTGGTCTGTTTTTGCCTGTCAGTAGTCGTGACGGTAATGTACCACTTTGGACCGGCCAATGTGACCCTGCAGGACAGGCTGTGTGACTCACGGGTGTAGTGTGCCCGTGAGTGATGTCACCTGAGGTACAGCACCAGGGCTCGGTTATTAAGGGTTAGGATGGGGGGAAGCACCTTATCCCGACGTCATGTTTTGGGCAACATGGAGCAGAGACGATGCTGGGCTACTGGTTGGAACAAAAAAGTTAGGAATAAAATAAAAGGTTTTAAGCCTTCCAGTAAATGCATCCTGGTTTTAAGTGGCTTATTACTGTAAGAATGATTATTAACATTTTGAATCCATGTGATATTTTAGGTATTTTACAGAGAGTGTCTGTAATCCTCATGGCAATTTAGACAGCTAGGTGTTGTCAGTCCATTTTACAGAGCAGAAAGTGAAGATCTGGGAGGTGGGTGAGACATTGCTAGTGGTGCAGGCTGGGATGAAAGGCAGGACTCCTGAACGGTAGGCCATAGACGGCATGGAGCTGCCCACCTTCAATGACGCCGTCAGCCCTTTTGGCTCTAGTTAGGGCGCTGAAGGAGCTGCTGGGGACACCTGTATCCTGGAGTCTGATGCTGCCTGGTGATTGTCTCTTGGCATTAATTTCTCTCTTCTTGCCTCTGAATTGGGTAGAAATTTTAACCTACTTCCCTCTTTTCCAAGTTTGGAAGAAAGCATAGAGGCATCATTCTGAAGAAAGGGCAAGTTTTCCTTATAGTTAAATCAAGAGAAGAGTACCTTTATGCCGGTGTTTCTCAGCTGGGGCAGTCTGCCCCCTTCCCTCCCTCAGCCTCTCAGGGACATTCATTGGTGACCGGGGACACTTCTGTTGCCACGAATAGAAGAAGGCATGCTACTGGCATCCAGGGGGTCGGCGGTGCCCAGGACCGCCCCTTGCCCCCCTCCCCGTAGAATTATCCTGTCTGAACTGCCAGCAGCACTAAGGTTGAGAAGCCTTGCTCTCTGGGGACCACAGGGCACCGGGGGGGCGGGGTCAGGGCCCGTCCCCAGGAGGCTGACCGTCATCACGTGTTTACCGCCATGGGAGCAGGCAGCTCTTCATGGGTGATGGGGATTTTTTTTTCTTCACAGGTCCTTCATTTTGAAAATGTCAAAGATGTGCCCTTTGGATTTCAAACAGTAACATCGGATGTCAACAAGCTGAGTTCCTTTTACTCCCTGAAATTAATCAAACGGCTCTACATAGAAAAGTCTCTGAATCTTTCTTCAGTAAGTGGCTCAACGCAATTAGCAAGATTCAGCTGTTTACCAGGGGTGACATTTTCTCATGGTTAGACAGATAACTTTTTCTCAGATGCTCATTTATGGTTTATTTAAAATAAATTAATCCCAGAGAGAGGGAATCGGGAGGGAGGTGGGAGGGGGGTTCTGGAAGGGGAACACATGTATACCCATGGCAGATTCATGTCAATGTATGGCAAAAACCAACACGATAACATAAAGAAAATTAAAATAAATAAATTAAACTTAAAAAAATAAATTAATCCCAGAGGAGAGGTTGAATACAGTGGGAATCAATTGCAGTCACATATTTTAACTTAAAATACAGAGGAGCCATGACCTTCCTTTTCCCTCTTAAACACCCACAAGCCCCACCCTTTCTCTTAGCTTCCTCACTGAGAGAGGTGGAAAATGGGGTTATTAACTCTCTAACAAATGCGTCTCTGTAGATGATGTAAGACAGCCGGTAATTTAAACCTCTTTCTCCTGAAGCAGCAGGGCAGGTGACCTGGGAAAAGATTTTACGTTCCTTACCTTGCTTGTTCATGCACACAGGGTTCTGATGTTCCCCAAAATCAGTAAGAAAAATAATAATTGTATGAATTAACAGTTTTCATCGGTCACGGACCAGTTTCGTTTGTTTTACAAGGCTGGTCAGGTGGGTATCCATACAGGGCACTGCTGGTAATTTTAGCTAGTTCTTGAAGGAATCATATAAAGAACACTGAAGCACCCTTAAATTTGACCCAGAGTGTGTCATACTGTTTTAAATATCCACACTTGAAGTACGCAGCCAGCTCCTCAACTACGGAGATGTTCATTCGCTGCTTTAGTAATGCTGAGTGCAGTTTGTGTTCGGTCAGAATTTCAAGCTTCCCACATCTAAACGGTGGACTGCCACTTAGATGTTTTGCCCGAGTTATTCTCTTCAGCAATAAGTGTTTGCTTTTCTAGCAAGGATCTTTTGGGGACGTAGATCACTAGAGACTGTTGTGACTTTATCTTTATTGCTTAAAGACACACACACACACAGAGCCCTTCTTCCAACAATAACCTGGGGGAGTTAAAGAAATATTGAGATATGAGTTGGGGCCTAAGAATGAAAAACATTTCAAAAACTCCATAAGTGGTCCTTAAGGGTGCTTAAACACATTTTGTTGCTGCAGTGAAGACGGTGGAGGCCCTTCCTCTTGCATGTCTCCGGGATGTTCTAAGCTCTGTCAGTAAATGTTAACTCTTAGTCCCAAAGTTGGGTTGCAATGAACAGAATCAAACTGGCTCAGGCTCTGACTGTTCTGAAAAACACCCAGGAGTCCTGCACTCAAAAGGGAAGCGACATGGCGTTTCGTCAGTCTGTGTTTAGTTCGGTTGAACTTCCATTCAACATTTCTAGTTATTTCAAACTGGGAGTTGCAAGCCCTTTTTCAAATGAGTGCTTCCATCGCTCCTGCAGACTGTAGGCCATCTACAGACTTACTGGTAACAGGACAAGCAGGTGTGGTCTGTGGAGGGCCAATCGTATCACAACTACTGGTGTTGAAAATGTGTATTCTTGGCTTTGGGTCACTTGAATCAAGATCAGCGGGGGTGGGATTTAGGCTTTTGCATTTTTAACAAGCATTATAATTAGAGACACTGCTCTGTTCTTTGCAGCGCTGTTTCAAACTTTAACGTGCAGTTGAGTCATCTGGGAATCTTGTTAAAAATTCAGATTCTGACTCAGTAGGTCTGGGGCGGGGCCTGAGATTCTGCATTTTTTCCTAAATATTTATTCATTTAGCTGCACTGGGCCTTAGTCGCTACATACGCAGTCTAGTTCCCTGACCAGGGATTGAACCCAGATCCCCTGCATTGGGAGCGTGGAGTCTTAGCTGCTGGACCACCAGGGAAGTCCTAGATTCTGCATGTTTAACAAGGTCCCAGGTGATGCTGCCCGTCTTGGTCCTTGGACCAGACTGTAAGTAGCTTTATAATCTTTATTTCAGAGTGGGTTGGATTTTTCTTCTCATAGAGTTCTCTTTTCTGGGCATTTCTTCCATTCTAAAACATCATATATAAATTTATGTTTTTGCATTTCCGAAATTGGAATTCATATAATTGTTGTGCGCCTTTAGCATGATGTATCTTTTCTCCCCCAAAGAAAGAAATTGATGGAGGCATTTAATACTTGTATTGTCTTAGAACTGAACAAATGAAGCAATACAAATAAAATTCATTGATTTTTACATAAAGTTTCAATTCATATTGTGTCCCAGATTTTGAAAGTGCATCCATAGTAATAGATATTTAGAAGTCCTTGTGCTAGAATTGTGTAAGAGCACAATGGTTTGACTACAGACTTTGAGGACTTTGTGATTTTATGAATTGGATGTTTTTTAGGAGTTCATCAGCTCCACTAAGAGACCCTATGCAAAAGAGATGGAGACTGTTGATTTCAAAGATAAATTGGAAGAAACGAAAGGTCAGATCAACAGCTCAATTAAGGAACTCACAGATGGCAAGTACCCTTTACTTTTTCTGCTATAAATCAGTAAGGAAATCGACTGTGTCTTCTCATGAGTCTGCTAAGTACAAAATTGAACATCTGGAGGGTTCTTTGAATATTTTCAGTACACAAACTGAATTCTTATGCACCAAGCTGTTTTAATCACGTGGGTTTATGGGCATCTCCTGCTTCATGTCACGAGTTGGCTGAAATTCCAGATGCTTCGGTTTTAGTCTGCCTTGTCCAGCTCCGGGATGGGCTGCTGCAAGCCCTCCTGGAGCCCCAGCTGTGCTTCTAACAAAGGACAGCTCTGGGCAGTTTCCGAGACTGGTTTTTCAATCAGGAAATGAAGGGCTTGGACTGCAAGCTGATTATCCTCGAAGCTACTTTCAGCTCAGAATTCTACAAATTTATTAAGGAAAAAAGGGCGGAAGGCCTTAGGTCATCAAAAAGTCATGTCGAAAAAGACAGACGGTGGAACCTGGTCTGAGGCCTCCATCCCGGTGGACCCTCTAGGTAGCCCAGGTCCTGCCTCCTGCTCAGCGCTTCCCGAAGGCCGCTCCCCTTCCTGGCTCCTCCCTCCATGAAAACTCTCAGTGAGTTGTCATCCTTGCTAGAAAGGAATTGGTGCTAAGGTAAATTTGGGTGCTAATCAGTGTTCATGTCCCCCTTCCTGGGGACACAAGGAGAGATCTGCGGGGACACAGTGCCTCGGGGGTTTTCCGGGTGCTCTGCGGTCCACGAGTCTGGGGAGGGTCGTGTTTCCACAGCAGAGACTGCCCGTTGGGAGGGGCCCCCTGGGCCCTCTGACTCAGGAGTCACGGAGCTGTAACCACAGGCTCAGCCGTGGGGAGTCATTCAAGCCTAGATTTAAACCCAGACACTGCACTACTAACGGAGGGACTTGAATATGGAGCCTCAGTTTGCTGTAAATGGAGCATATGTTGTCTAACTGAAGTTTCGGGTGGCTGTGTGTGCCTGCCAAGTCACTTCAGTTGTGTCCGACTCGTGGATACGTACTTGTTGTTGTTTAGTTGCTAAGTTGTGTCTGACTCTGTGACCCCATGAACTGTAGCCCTTCAGGACTGTAGCTTCTGTCCATGGGATTTTCCAGGCAAGAATACTGGAGCAGATTGCCATTTTCTCCTCTGGGGACCTTTCCAACCCAGGGATCGAAGCATGTCTCCTGCATCTGTGGGTGGGTTCCTGACCACTGAGTCATCTGGGAAGCCCATAGTATGCCCGCACACATATGTGTACATTGATATATATTTGCTATTGAAATGAACTTTCTTTGACTTCGTGTATAAAGAAAGATCTGGTCTAGGTAATACCAGGTTAGGCACAATTTTAAAATGCATATGTGAAGAAGAGCTCCCATTTAAATTGCTGTGTAACAGTTTTGCTTTTAAAATTGTTAATAAGTTGCATTTCTCTCTAGCGGCCTCCGTTTTAAAATCTTCATAAGTTTGAATTTTTTACTGGAGAAGGTTGTTAAGTGAAAAGACTTCTGAATTTGATACCAGAAGCTTGAGGTTTAAGTTAATGCACTTGACCACTACATTTGGGCTTCCGCGGTGGCTTAGTAAAGAATCCCCCTGCAGTGCAGGAGACACTGGTTCGATCCCTAGGTTAGGAAGATCCCCTGGAGAAGGAAACGGCTCCTCACTCCAGTATTCTTTCCTGGGAAATCCCATGGACAGAGAGGGAGCCTGGCGGGCTACAGTCCATGGGGTCGGGAAGAGTCGGACAGGGCTGAGTGGCTAACACACACCCCCCACCATTAACTAGCTCCCTCCTTCTTCAGTGATGCTGTTCGTAGTCAGCCTGTCACCCAGAACTGGCGGGATGGGTTTCAAAATGTGCAGGTCCCAGTGCAAGATGAAAACACAGGGCCCTTGGTTAAAAACCGCGTTAAGAATTTTAAGATGGTGATGAAACCCGTGCAGGTCCCTCCACACCTAGTCACAGGCCCGGGAAGGGGGTCTGAGCCATGGTGTGAAGATCTAAGAGATTAGGGCAGAGGAAAATCCTTTGCAGAAACATCAGTACTCTTCAAAAGCAAAGCCTCATTAAGGGCTTGTCACCATCGGACTGTTTTGTCTGTGGAGGGTGTGAGCTCCGTGGTAGTTACAGGTGTCTCGGAGCCCGTGGCGGTGACGTAGCTGCCCTGGATGCAGACACACTGGCAGCAGGGCAGTTTGAGGCAGAGGGGCGGGAGCTTCGGGGTAAAGAGAGAGCTTTGTCTGGGCATCAACTGCACTTGGCAGCTGGGTGGACCTGGAGAGGTGCCTGGCCTCTCCAAGCCTCAGTGTCCTCAGCTGTGAAAGGAGGATGATGACCTTTGCCCTCCAGGACCATCCTGAGGGAAGTGAGATGACACATGCCAGTCCTGAGCGCAGGGCTAGGTGGGAATAGGGTTTCTGGTGTTTTCTTTTTTCCCCATGAGCACAGGCTTTGGAGTCACAAAGAACTGGCTTTGAATCCTGAATTCCCCACTGCTCATGCATCCTCTCAGCATGGGACTTAACAAGGAGTCTCAGCTTCCTCATCTGCAAAGGGGGAGACCTGCAAGGCACTGCGCCCGAGTGTCCCGCATGGCCTTCCCCGGTGGTGGAGACCCCACGGTGGCTGTGCTTTCCTCCTTCCTCCCCTGCTCCCCGTCACCCTCCTCCCCAGCTCTCTTTGGAAAGTCTGGGTGTGGCAGGATGGAAGGAGAGAAGGGATCCTTTTGAAATGAGATGGGCTGGGCTCCCAAGCCACATTATAGGTGTGGCTCTAGCCAGTGACTGGACTTGCTGGTGGACATCAGAGGTGGTTTGGAAGAATGACCCTGTGCAATTTGTGGTTTCCTAAAATTGTTTGCAGGCCACTTTGAGAACATTTTAGCTGACAACAGCGTGAATGACCAGACCAAAATCCTTGTGGTTAATGCTGCCTACTTTGTTGGAAAGTGGATGAAGAAATTTCCTGAGTCAGAAACCAAAGAATGCCCTTTCAGAATCAACAAGGTATGTGGCCGGCATGTAGCAGACAGAGGATCCCAGTTGTAGATCTGAAAAATCACAGCCACGCAAGGGACCCTGGGAATTCACTCCAATGAGGACAATTAAGGCACAAAAGGTAATCTTTTCCCAAGACAACAGCCAAGGGGTAAGTGCAGAAAAGGCTTGGTCATCCAGAGACCCTCATTCTTTTCCTGGGATGGCCTCGGGGTCGGATCTGAGTAAGATCTTACAGTGCTTATAATACAGTGTGCGTGCTAGTCTCTCAGTTGTGACCAACTCTTTAGCGACCCCATGGACGGAGGTCTGCCGGGCTCCTCTGTCCGTGGGATTCTCCAGACAGGAACACTGGAGTGGGTTTTCATTCCCTTCTCCAGGGAATCCTCCTGACCCAGGGATCGATCTCAGGTCTCCTGCATGGCAGGCAGATTCAGGAAAGCCCTTATAACATAGTTGTTAAATCTAAATCACCAATCAGAAAATAGCTACAGATATTTGGGTCCATTAATAAGAAAGGAGAAGAAAAGAAACAAACTGAATCCCAATGCCAGAGGTCTTTGGATCATCACGAAACATTAACCATTTGGGAATCTCATTCCAGGTTAATAAGCTCCTCTGTGATCTCATTTATCACCTGTTAGCAGTGAAGTACATGGTTCTGATATTTTAATTTAGAAAGTGCTTTGAGGTGCTTGCTGACTGTGAAGGAGAAAGCATAGCTTACTCATCTCCAGGGCTGGGAGTCATTATGGGGAAGAATTACAAACCTGCATTGTAGGGAAGTATAGTTTTAATACTATTGAGTGAATAATGAAGTCATAGACCTGAGACTGGAAAACTGACCGTTTCGTTATGAGGTGGGAGACAGTGGGCCTCTGGGCTGGATGCCTGGTGTTTGTCGTGTGGAGTAAAACTGAGCCTTTGTTCTCCCCCAGAAACTCCCAAGGACAAAGCTAGTGGCAAAGGCTGAGCTCTGCTAAACATAGAGATAAGGTGCCCACTGCTGAGGTCAAGGAAGTCTTCCCTGTCTGTACGTGTGCAGGGGTGCTTCTGGGGGCCAAGTAGGGAGGGGACCCCACCCCATAATAAGTGTGGGCATACACCATAGGCCTCTGCAGTGGGATCCAATTTAGAAAAAAAGTTGTGCGTGCATCTTGGGGAGGGTCCATGGACCAGTCCAGTGTAAAGAAAGAAACAAGGTAATTGACCAAAGGTAGACACAGACGAGGAGGGACTGTCCTGCCTGAGTGACTTGCATCACCTCCTCACGTAGCCTCCTCACTCAGGACGTCTCCGGGGGTCTCTGCCTGGCTTCTGACTCACCGCTCACCTCCTCCCTGGAGAGGCGGCCGATACCTTTCTCTCTGGGTGTGCGTCTCTGGTCTGCTTCTGAGGTAGATAAACTCTTTTCCTGTTTGCTGGCCCATACATTGTAGTGTGTCTCTAATAAGCTTTGTACCTGTTTTGATAGTTTTTGCCTCCTTGAAACATTCTTGCTTTCAAACAGGGGCGAGAGCCAGGGCTACGGCTCATCTACCCTCCAGCCCCTGGTGCCCTGGTGGCTAGGACTCTTGGCTCTAATTCCTAGCAGGGCGCTAAGATCTCTCTTCAGGACGCTCACTTCTCCTGAGATCAGGTAGAGGGCCTGGGAAACTCCAGAAGTTTACAGGGTGGTGTCATTTGGTTTTGTTTGGTGAGATCTGGCCTGTGATAAGAACCAGACTGAGAACCGGGCGTCAGTCAGCAATTCTCGGCAGGAAGCGTATTTGCCCATAGCCCCAGAGATCAATTCCAGTTTTCAGGTCTCTCCTAGAACCCACACCCTGCTGTTCAGTCCCTCAGTTGTGTCCAGTCATGTCCGGCTCTTTGTGACCCCATGGACTGCAGCGCACCAGGCTTCCCTGTCCTTCACCGTCTCCTGGAGTTTGCGCAAACTCATGGCCATTGAGTCGATGGTGCTAATGGTGTTTCTCATACCAGCTGCAGGGCCAGCCCAGAAAGTCATCAGAATCCTGTAATAGTGAGTGAGTTCACCATGAACTCTCGTGCTGATCAGCCTCAGGTCTGTGGTTTTACATTTAAGAAAATGTTAATAAGTGTTTTACAGAGGGGGTAGAATGTGTGCAGTTCCTTTATTCTTGTTATTAAATCATAAAGCTAGGTTGAATCAACATCTTGGAGTCTCGGACTCTAGAAAGAGAATTAATAAGGATTTAAAATGCCATTGATCTCTCAGGGGTTCATCAAATAAAACACTATTCAAGGCTGTGTGGGGCTACACCCTGCTATTGAATGCAGAGGCTATTACATTTCCTTTGAATTGTTTTTGTCAGCTCCTAAACTTTTGGGTGATGCTACTAAAACTTTTCTCATGTCCTTTGGTCTCATGTCTTTTAAGGGCTAGACTAAATTGATGAAGTTATATTATTAAAAGTTTAGTATAATGCCTCTTCTGACAAAGGTGAACACACACACACACACACACACACACATGTGCCATTTTTTCTGGGATGGTCGTTACTAAGTCTTATGTTCAGAGACATGTCTTAATTTACATTTTAGAGAATGGGACTATTGTTTGTACAGTCAGTGCTGAAAACTGAAACATGACAGTTTGGTGATCACAGCTTCTGTGAACTCAGACTCTTAGTATCTAAACTGATGGAGATTTTTAGACAAATCTATATCTTCCTTGAGAAATAGAAGAATTACCAGTTAATTGCAAAAGAAGTATTTTTTTTTTAAAAAAAAATCACAGTTTTCTTTCTGGTTATATGTAGTAATTTCTCATACTGTTCATGGGGTTCTCAAGGCAAGAATACTGAAGTAATTTGCCAAAGCAGAGACATTACTTTGCCAACAAAGGTCTGTCTAGTCAAGGCTGTGGTTCTTCCAGTAGTCAGGTATGGATGTGAGAATTGGACTATAAAGAAAGCTGAGCGCTGAAGAGCTGATGCTTTTGAACTGTGGTGCTGGAGAAGACTCTTGAGAGTCCCTTGGACTGCAAGGAGATCCAACCAGTCCATCCTAAAGGAGATTAGTCCTAAGTGTTCATTGGAAGGATGATGTTGAAGGTGAAACTCCAATAATTTGGCCACCTGATGTGAAGAGCTGACTCATCTGAAAAGACCCTGCTGCTGGGAAGGATTGAGGGCAGGAGGAGAAGGGGATGATGGAGGACAAGATGGTTGGATGGCATCACTGACTCAATGGACATGAGTTTGAGTAGCCTCAGGGAGTTGGTGATGGACAGGGAGGCCTGGTGTGCTGTGGTTCATGGGGTTGCAAAGAGTTGGATACGACTGAGCGACTGAACTAAACTGATATGTAGAGTCAAAGTCTTCAATTATTTAATAACAACCAAATGTTTAGTGAGCAGTTATTCTGTGCTGGGATATACCAAGGTATAAGACATGGTTCCCACTTTGACTATAGCCTGGATGGGGTGGGGGATGTCCCATACACACATAATTCTTTTTTAAAAGTATTTTTCTTTTTAAGAGTATTTGCCCCTTTTTTTTGGCATTTACATACTGCTATGTATTTATTCATTTTGGTTGTTCTGGGTCTTCATTGCTGCACTCGGGCTTTCCCTGGGGGCACGGTCTCCTCACGCGCCCTCCTCTCCATGGGCACAGGCTCTAGGTGCCCCTTTCTCTGGGGCACGGTCTCCTCACGCGTGGCTCCTCTCCGTGGGCACAGGCTCTAGGCGCCCCTTTCTCTGGGGCACGGTCTCCTCACGCGTGGCTCCTCTCCGTGGGCACAGGCTCTAGGCGCCCCTTTCTCTGGGGCACGGTCTCCTCATGTGCCCTCCTCTCCTTGGGCACAGGCTCCAGGCGCTCGGGCTCCAGTTGCTGCCGCGCAGGGACTCAGGGGCTGTAGTTCTCAGGCTCTAGAGCGTGAGCACAGGAGATGCAGTGTGAGGGCTTCGCTGCTCCATGGTATGTGGGCTCTTCCTGGACCAGGGGTCAAACCTGTGTCCCCTACACTGGCAGGTGGATTGTTATCCGCCAGGGAAGTCTTACACACATATTTCTAACATTGTGACAAGTGTTAAAATGATACATGTAGAAACAATAAAACAAGTAAGGTCTAGTTTGCTTGAAAATAGTTTTGGGTAAGGTTCAGCTTACTGTTGAAGATGCCAGATATAAACTTTACCGTACTATTATTTCTGCAGACTTGATATTTGAAATTTCCCCCCAAAGAGATTCAGTTAACAGGCAAATGTCCTATGAGAGGTATAAACCCAGACGATAAGTTGCACTAAATTACTGTCAGTCTTTTACTCCCTAGTATGAATTAATTTTTCTTTAGAGAGCGAGTCACCTCTGTACCAGAGACACAAGGTCAGATATTAACGGGGACACAGAGGAAAAAGGCCTGGGTGCTTCCTGGAGAGGACTGTGTGATAGGAGGTGTAAAGGACTTCAAGATAACGTTATTTGTAATCATTCTTAATTTTTAAACTATTTCAAGTGTCCAGTAAATTATAGAGAATAATACAACAAACACCAGTGAACCAACAACCACCTGTGTAAAACCTTTATGTTTTGCCTCATTTCAGACTTTTTAAAGCAAGAGTGCAGCTAGAGTTGCCCTGGCCTGTGTAGCCCCCTCGCCTCCCCTCCCCAGCTCCCCATTCCCCCCTGCCCCCTCCCCCCGGAGGGGGGGCATCCTGAGAGCTCTGGTTTGCTCATGCTACTGACAAACTGACCCAGGGAGGTTACTGTGACCTCCCTGAAGGTCACTGAAGGTCGTTGCATCTCTGTGTCACATCCGAGACCGAAGCCTGAGGTTCTCAAGTCTAATCAGACCAGAGACAGAGAGGGAATAAGGCAGGGGTGACAGGAACCACAGGCAGACAGAGGCCTAGGTGAGCGCGACTCTGCTCTGCCAGATGCTGACTGCTCCGTAACAGGCATTTTATGAGGAAAAGCTATGTAAGTGGGGGTGTGGGTTTGCGATGGAACTGACTTTCAAGTGAGCTCCGCCAGGAATGGTTAAAAGGTCTTGTAATTACAGGCATCTATAAAGCCTAAGGTAATGTTTGCTTGTATTTCCAGTCACCCCATTTTATTTTTAAAGCTTTATCTATGCAAATATAGTATATTATGTATAGTTCCTGTAGTTATAAAGCACATAAATAACTTCTCAGAGGAAGTCATAAACTCTTGACAGGACTGTCTCTGTCAGCACGGATACCCTGGTGGCCGCTTTAAGCCATAACTTTAAGCTACATTAGGAACAAATTTATGTGCTGTGTGTGTGTGTGTGTGTGTGTGTGAAAAGCAGGCAGAGCAAATTTCTTCTTTTTACAGACAGACACCAAACCAGTGCAGATGATGAATCTGGAGGCCACGTTCTGTATGGGCCACATCGACAGTGTCAACTGTAAGATCATAGAGCTTCCCTTTCAGAACAAGCACCTGAGCATGCTCATCCTGCTACCCAAGGACGCGGAGGAGGGGCCCACGGGCCTGGCGCAGGTGAGGAGGGCGGCGGGATGCAGCGCGCAGGCGCAGTGGCGCCGGGACGCGCAAGGAGGGCGCCGGGCAGCCTTTCCCAAAGGTCTCGGACGGTTTCGGGATTCTTTGGGGGTTGCTAATATTTACTTGGTACTTACAGTGTGCCAGGAACTGCAAGTTCACACACGCACTGCAGTCGCGGGAGTTAGAGACTCTGACCACGAGTACTGAGTTTACCAGGGGATGCAGGCACAGGGGGCTTGGTAACTGCTCCATGGCCACAAACTCGTGTGTGGGATGTAGACTCGGGATGTGAGCCAGGAGATGGGAATCTGCGTTCCTAACCTTCTGAACTCCAGGCTGTGCTGTGCTGCGCTAAGTGCTCAGTCTGGTCTGACTCTTCGTGACCCCGTGGACCATAGCCCGCCAGGCTCCTCTGTCCACGGGATTCTCCAGGCAAGAAGGCTGGAGTGGGTTGTTATGTCCTTCTCCAGCGGATCTTCCCCACCCAGGGATCGAACCCAGGTCTCCCGCATTGTGGGCGGGTTCATCACCGTCTGAGGACCCTGGAATTCACCTCTTTATTTTGGGCCACAGCTTGGTCACTCCCTGACTTGGGGGATGGGCCAGCTTGATCTCCACCTCCCTGCTCCTTTGGTTATCATTATGTTTTATCCATTACCATATGAACTGAATCATAATTCCCGTCTCCATTTTCCTTCTGTTCATTCTTCTCTCTCTTTTTTATAGCCCACCAGGTTCCTCTGTCCATGGGATTTCTTGGGCAAGAATATTAGAGTGGGCTGTCACTTTCTTCTCCAGGGGCTCTGACATGACCCAGAGACTGAACTGGCATCTCTGGCATCTCCTGCATCAGCAGGCGGGTTCTTTAACCACTGCACCACCTGGGAAGCTTTGGTCTTAATTTGTCTTAAATGAAACAGTATCCATGAAAAATACCTATCATAAATTAGCAAGCGAGTCTAATGGCTTCCCCCTCCGTTAGAAAAAAAACTGGTGATCAGTTTGTGACCTTGTCATCTCCCGGATTCTTATAGTTTGATGTGAGTAGCTTCAGTGCAGACTGCCCCATGTAATTACAGTCAAGAGATTATTCTCTGTTGTACATGCATTTCCCCTCTATCCAGTGCAGAGACTGGAAGGGCAAGGAGCAATTTAAGATTTGCTCAACAAAGAATTTTATGACTAAATCATTTTATGCATCATTATTGCATATCTCTCATTTTAAAGATAACCAACTGAAATGGATGCATTCATCATCTGTGGTCTTAATGAATGACCCTAGACAGTTCAAATTCTCATTTTGAAAAGGGTAACTTTAGCTTTAGTTAATTAAATTTGATGCTATGCCTAGGGCACAAATATTCTAGGCTTCCTAGTAGAGGAATTAAAATAAGCATTCAGTAAATATAAGGCATAAATAGTTTTCTAATTCTATATTTCTTTCACCATTATCCTTGCGTCATCATAAACCGTGGATTCATCTCTATGGAGCTCCTCCATAGTTGAAAGAAACGTTCTCACAAAACTCAGCGCAAAGGGACCGTTGTCACAAGGTGTGTGGGGGATGACGCTAGGGGGCTCGGTGGCCATTTTTAAGAGAGCCTCACCACATACCAAAACTGGAGAGTCAGTCCCATCTTTGAAGGACCATCTGTACTGCTTCTAAATCAGGCCCTCGGTGACACTGTATGCTTTTAATTGAGCAGGATCTTTTACAGTTGGAAATAAAAGAAATAATTTCCTCTGCTTTTTGTCCTTCAGGTCGAAAAACAACTCAACTCAGAGACGCTCTTGGAGTGGACAAACCCCAGCACTATGGCCAATGCCAAAGTCAGACTCTCCATTCCAAAATTTAGGGTGGAGAAGATGATTGATCCTAAGGCTAGTCTGGAAAACCTAGGGCTGAAAAACATCTTTAATGAGGATACCTCTGATTTCTCTGGGATGTCAGAGACGAAGGGAGTGGCCCTCTCAAATGTCATTCACAGAGTGTCCTTAGAAATAACTGAGGATGGTGGGGATTCCATAGAGGTGCCAGGGTCACGGATCCTGCAACACAAGGATGAGTTCAATGCCGACCACCCCTTTATTTACATCATCAGGCACAACAAAACTCGAAACATCCTTTTCTTTGGCAAGTTCTGTTCTCCTTAAGTGGCAGAGCCTGAGTTAAATCCCACCCAACTTCTCTGTTGACTCTGCATCTAGAGAATCCTTTTCTAAATATGATAAATTGTTAATACTGCTGGATCAGGAAGCCACCGGTACTCACACTAATAGACCTTTTTTCCCATCCTTTTTTTTTCTTTTCCCTCCCATTCCCTTAGAAGACAGTGCTTTTAATGAAGAGGAATCACCTTAGAGAAAACAATTCGTGTTCATTATTTGTCAGACCATCTGGGTTATTGGCAGGAATATAGTCTTTCTCAAAGAAAATTCCTATAAGGAGGATCTAGAGGATTTTTATTTCCAAAGCATAGCCTTCCCTCTCTGGGGTGCAGAATGTTCTAAACATCCTCTTTTCCCTGGGGGCACTGGCACTGCAGAGCTCTCCTGGCATGAATGAAACTAGGGGACAGTACATCCACAGCTCCTTATGCTGAGCATAAGGGACCAATGTTTCCTTCAAAGTCTGGGGGGAGTTTAGAAAGATAACACATCGCATATACTGTATGTTATGGAATTTCACTGACAGAAACTGGAACAGCACCCTACAAATCAACACCTTCATATTTCTGCCATAAAATATAGAATATTGGCACAAAGTAAACAAAGACACTAGGTAGCCCAAAGTATCAGGTTTTGCTGCCCAATGAGCATGTCTCCTGCTTACAAAAAGACTTTGTTCTCAGAATTTTGTGGAATTTTGGAGAGCTGGACCTGTAGCAACCAAAGGGCAGCACCTCAATGGGAAGTTCAGATCTTAATAAAAATTCACTTTAGAACCGCACAGTGGATTAAGCAGAGTTCCCTGCGCTATACAGTATGTTCCCACCACTTGTCTATTTTATGCATATTATCAACAGTCTGTATGTGTCAGTTCTAATCTCCCAATTCCTCCCACCCCGCCCCTTTCCCCCTTGGTGTCCACTAGTTAACAATACCAAACCGTATATTTTAAAGTTGCTAAGAGAGTAGATCTTAAAAGTTCTCACCACACATACGCAAAATTGTAAGTGTGTCAGGCAATCGATGTGTTAACTCACTTTACTGTGGTGGTAATTTCGTAATATATTACAAATATTCAGTCATTACATTGTACACCTTAAACTGGTCCGATGTTTTATGTCAGGTGTGTCTCAATAAAGGTCAACAGCAGCAGCAACGAAACAGATGTAACAGATTGCTGCAGAATAGTTTAAGCCTAACTTAAAGAAACCACTTTTACTTTTCATAGAATACCCACCTGGTTGTTGGGTTGGCGAGGGACCACTGGCAGGAGATTCTAACTGCCTCAAGCTCGTGGATGCCTCACCACCAGGGACTTAAGTGCACCCGAACTCTCACAGTAGCCAATAAAGGAATGCTATGTGCGGAAGGGACTTGTGTCTTTGCTGTGATTTAGTGGG
The DNA here is from genome assembly GCA_007570785.1 of Antilocapra americana. Taxonomy (NCBI): domain Eukaryota; kingdom Metazoa; phylum Chordata; class Mammalia; order Artiodactyla; family Antilocapridae; genus Antilocapra; species Antilocapra americana. The sequence goes on along the minus strand of ML661903.1, from coordinate 239,059 downwards.
AAAGGGGGAGGAGATTAATGCTGTCCGGACAGGTAACTGAAAATGCTCATGTTGCCTCAATATGTATTTTTCTCAGAGTCCACGGGTTTAGTTACTGTAGATAGCTAGTTGGTAACGCACAACAATAGCATGTTTTTAAAGATGTTTCTGAGAAGTTACCTGTGTCACAAGTTCAAGTGTTAATTCACTGCAGAAAGAGGGCAGCTGGAAGGTTTGAATTCGGAAGGGCGGCAGAACTCCTCTTCCCCACCCCCTCCGGCTTCGTTGTAAATAGGTTCAACTTTCTTCTTGCTCTGAAGGCTCAATATTGAATTCCTTTTTTGCTGTTGAAAATAAAATATTATCGAATTACAAGACTTGCTTTTTCCCATGAAAGTTAAATTTTCTATTTTGAAACAGAACCAAGCCAACCAATGATAAAATTTTTTTGCAGGGAAGATTGATGTAGAATAAAAAGAAATAAGAATAATGACTGCCCCTATTTCTGGGGCAACTTCTTCCTTTTGGGGTAACAACTTCCTTCCTGCCCGCCAGCTCTTGCTTCCTCCTTCCATCCCCTTTCATCCTGGGGAGGAAAGGACCAGGGAAATGGTAGATTAACTCCCAACTACATAAAAGTGCTGAATGAAACCAGGGCCTTGCAGGAGGCTGTGGAACTTCCCTCAAGCCTTTTCACTTTGGGTCCTGCCTCAAAATGTAATTTTATCGAGTAAGCTGTGTATGCCTAAAATGTTTTCTTATTAAGTACTCTTCCCGTCCCCAATGTCATGTACATTTGCTTTAAATCAATAACCGTGTCTCTGAAACTAATATTCAACACAGCCCTTTTCCTGTCCCTGCAGAGTGCTCAACTATTGCACTCATTTATTGCAAGTGTTCCCTCTTGCAATAAATGCTGAGTGCAAAAATGGACAAATGCCCCACGTTCTCAAAAGAAAAAGACCGTTTGGGCAGGATTTCTGGGGGTGGCCAAAGTTGGGTATTATCACTCTTGGCTCATTATCCCTCTTCTCCAGACTGTGAGAAGGGAAGTGTGGGATGATTGTGAAACACGCTTAAGGGGTATTTGAAGGAGGGGAGAGATCAGTGCTCCTTCAAGCCAAGGAAGTGTTCACAGGGGACTTAACGTGTCTCCTGGAATTCAGCGCGCACTGACATTTGGGACTAACCCTTGCCTGGGACAGTCTAATCCGGTGACCGCAGTGCCGTGTGCAGAGCTGCCTAGTGATGGCTGCGTATAATAGAGCATCCACAGGGGCTTCCCTGGCAGTTCAGTGGTTATAGCTCCACAGTTGCACTGCTGGGGCCGTGGGTTCCATTCCTGGTTAGAGAACTAACAGCCCTGCACAGTCAAAAAATAGAAAAAAAAATAGCATGCGTGTTTACACACGTGCATCCCTGGGGAAGAGGCTACTGGGCGTTCAAGGATGCAGCTTCAGGGGATACTGCCAAATAGTTTTCCAATGTGTTCTACCAGTGCCTCTCTATCTTTTATTACTATTATTATTACATAATTATTGTTAGTGATTATTTTTTTCCAACTGTGACTCTCATCAACCCCACCGCCATTCTTGGAGTAATTATGAGCCAGGCGCTAAACATGGCATATATTATAGTTCAGCTTCCACAACAACCCTGTGAAGACTCATTCGAGGTTAAAGGGACTGAGGATCAGAGACACTGGGAAACGTGTGGAACACAGAAGGCTAGTGAGTTGTGTTGTTAGAATTCAAACCTCAGCTCTCTGATTTCAGAGCCTGTGTTTATAATCTCTGTGCATTTGGTTATTAAACATTTTTCACTTGGTATTATATGATATGGCCTCCAGGTGGCTCAGTGGTAAAGAATCCACCTGCCAATGCAGGAGATGTGGGTTTGATCCCTGGGTTGGGAAGATCCCCTGGAGAAGGAAATGACAACTTGCTTCAGCAGTCTTGCCTGAAAAATTCCATGGACAGAGGAGCCCGGTGGGCAATAGTCCATGGGGTCTCAAAGACTCAGACAGGACTAGGTGACTCAGCATTCACACATTACATGATATTTCTTATATGTGGAATCTTAAAAAATGTGTACAAATAGTCTTAAAAAACAGACTCACAGATACACAGGACAAACATGGTCACCAAAGGGGAAGTGGTGGGAGGTGTCCACTGGCGGTTTGGGATTCACATACACACACAGTACTAGGGATAAAATAGGTAACCAACAAGAGAAGCACGGAAAAGTGGACTCAATATCTCGTAATGACCTATAATGGAAAAGACTCTGAAAAAGAATATATATATGAAAAAAATCATACACATAACATATATATGTATCTGAATCACTTCGCTGTACCCCTGAAAATGACCCAACATTGTAAATCACTATATTTCAATAGAAATTTTTGACAAATGTCTTCTGTTTACATTAAAATGAAATATCATGTTAAATATAAGGCAAATGAACGTAGATAAAGAGAAACCTTAGCTAAATATTTACGTAATAAGCAAGTCTTCTAGGAAAGTTTACTTTTCGAGCATTCCTGGTTAGCTAATACATCTTTTGAAAATTCTGAGCTTCTCCCTCAGGGGTCATATTCGGTCAACGGAATGCCATTTGCTATTAACACCGGATTTGAAAAGCTTCTCTTTCTCAGCTTTAGCTCCGGGGAGCCGCGGCCCCGGGGGCGCCGGCGCTGCCTCGCGGGGCGAAGGCGGGCGCTGCAGGGGCCTCGGGCCGCGACCCGCCGTCGGCAGCGCGGCCCTGGGGCGCGTCCGCTCGGGGGGCGCCCGCCCCTCCTCTGGGCGCGTTCTCGGCGCTCGCTTCCGCGGCTCCCCCGGGCGGCGCTGATGTTACCGGGGCCCGGCTCCCCCGGGCGGCGCTGATGTTACCGGGGCCCGGCTCCCCCGGGCGGCGCTGGCGCTCCCGGGCCCGGCTCCCCCGGGCGGCCGCCTGGGTTCCCGCCGAGGACCCCGCGGAGGGCGCAGCGACCCGCGCAAGCCTCCCCGGGACACGGACACACCCAGCTGGGGGCCCACGCCGAGGCCACCTCCCGTCCCCCACCCACCCAGAGGTCCAAAGTGGACCCACGTAACTTTCCACAGTAGTCCCTGCCTTCATTCCACACAACCAATGCGCCTCGAATTCACCTACTTCCCTGGGGCTCCTACCCCGATTCAAACTGCAAGTCTCTTCTGTGAAAAATAGAAACAGACTCTTAAATTGCCTGCTAGTTTCCTTTTCCTCCATCCATTCATATTGCAGTTATATATGTGTGTGTGTGTCCATATGTATTTATATATAGAATCCAACTCTTGTGACCCCGTGGACGGTAGCCCACCAGGCTCCTCCGTCCCTGGGATTCTCTAGGCAAGAATACTGAGTGGGTTGCCATGCTCTTCTCCAGGGGATCTTCCCGAGCCAGGGATCTAACCCGTGTCTCTTACATCTCCAATTGGTAGGTGGAGTCCAATATAGTAGAAAGTGACAACCCACTCCAGTACTTTGTCTGGAGAATCCCATGGACAGAGGCATCTGGCAGGCTACCATCCATGTCACAGAGTCGGACATGACCGAGTGACTAAGCACACAGACACATACGTGGACATCCCTGGTGGCTCAGCGGTAAAGAATCCACCTGCCAAAGCAGGAAACTCAGGAGACATGGGTTTGACCCTTGGGTTGGGAAGATCCCCTGGAGGAGGGCCTGGCAACTCACTCCGGCGTTCTTGTGTGAAGAGCCCCGTGGACAGAGGAGCCTGGTGCGCTACAGTCCACGGGGTTGCAAAGAGCTGGTCACGACTGAAGTGACTGAGCACCCATGCACACACACCCGTATATATTCTTGTAGAGAGATACTTGTAGAAAAATGTGTGTAAGTATTTTGTTTATTTGTAACGCCTCCTCCTCACCCCTGTGTAAGAGTCAGGAGGTCAGACCTCTTGTCCATTTTGATTTGTGCAGTATCTCTTTGTCCACCACAGTGCCTAATGCATAGTAAGCGCTCAATAAATATTTGTTCAGTGGACGAATTCACTGCTGAACCAATAATCATAGCCAGAATGCTGTATGTCGGTTGTCTTTGATGTTGGTTGTATATGCTGCTTACAGGGCTGGGGGTGCTCCGGGGGACATCATCCAAGGTGGATTTCCACCCTCCTCAGTTTGATAATAAATGTGAAGTCTGTTCTGTCTGATGACAAAGGACCCAGTCCATGGGGGGCTGAGTGCATGTGTGGGTGCGTTCTTCACTTACCTGTCTCAGGGGTCACCTGTTAGGGCAGGCTCTCACATGGAGCTGCAGGAGGACACTCAGAGCTTTCTTTTCCTGGCTTTTTCTGGCACTCTGTCTGAATTCTAATAGTTGTGCCACTCCTCGAGGGACATTGGTAATGTAATCTTATAGCATTATCTAATTGCAAGAGGCAACTCCTTAACTCTGAAAATATATAAGCCCTGACCGGTTTGTCTGATCATTTTAATTGTCATTCTTTGGTATCTGAAAGTGCTGGTTTGGGTGAGTGTGTGTGTGTAACGAGCTTGAATAGACTGGGCGCAGTATGGGGAGCTGGGCATCCAGACACTGTGGAAGATGCTGGAAGATGAGACAGGCACTCCCACGAGTTGGTAGGACAGTGGAGAAAGCTGTCTACGTCTCTGTCTTGCTGAGGTCTGTCTCTGCTGATGAGACTGCTTTCGGAACCTGTGGGTTCACACTATTTCATCAGTTCTGGTAACTTCTCAGCCACAGTCTCTTTAAATTTGCCTCTCCATTTTCTGCTTCTGGGACTCAAAACAGACATCTTTTTATCCTATTTTCCACATATATTACTCTCTTTAGCAGTGTTCCCCGCCTCCTTATATCCTCACACTTGTTCTAGGTCATCCATTAATGTTTTCTGCAGCTGTCTCTGACTTGTTTACCCCTCCATTCAGTTTTTTACTCTAACAGCTAAATATTTAAACTCTAAAAGATCCGTTTGGCTCATTTTCAAATATGCTTGATCATATACACTTTTTCATTCTTGGACTCTAAATTTTATGTCGTTTTTAAAAGACATTTTACATATGGCTATGTTATATTGTGTATGAAAACCTTGGGTTCTAAATCTTCTCCCATGGTGGCTTATTTCTTTGTATATCTGGGGATATTTTATTGTAAAACCGTAGTTGCTTGTAATCATTAATCTGGAGGAACACTGGAGGCATTTATTCTCGAATGTTTGCATTTTCCTTTTCTGAGTGCCAGGAGGTGCTACTGAGCTGTGATTGGTTTGGCCTCCTTTCAGAGTCCAAAGCTTAATGTAGGAGTCCAGGGATCAGAGTTCCCATTTTTTGAGTTTTCTTACCCTTTAAAGCTCAGATTTCATCTCACAAGGTTTTTTTTTTTCTTTAACTCTGAAACCATATTGTCCGTTACAATAGCTGCTGGCCATATGTTGTTAGTAAATAAAGTAAAATTAAAGATACAGCCCCTCTGCCACACAGCCCCATTTCTAGAGATCCGTAGCCACAGGGGCCAGTGGCGACTGGAGTGAGCAGCAGAGGCACTGGGCATTGTCATCACCACAGACCATCGTACGGGACAGTGCTGTCTTTCTTAGTGAAAATATTTTAGTCAATGAATTATTTTGACCTTGCAGATCTTAGCTGTGGCACTTGGGATCCTTGCTGCGCCCAAAGACCCCCTCTAGTAGCAGCAGGTGGGCTTTCTGGGTGCAGTCGAGGACCCCGCAGTTGTGGCGAGCTGGCTCAGTTGACTCATGGCGTGTGAGGTCTTAGTTCCTTGAATAGGGATGGAACCCACGTCCCACCCCCTGCGTCATAAGGCAGATTCTCAGGCACTGGACCACCAGGCAAGTCACCGACCGTGCTCTTCTTGACCATCAGGTCTACATCATGAGAGCACAACAGTGTGTGAGAAAGTATGTAGAGGGGGACCCCCCGGTGGCCAGTATTCCACGCTAATGCAAAGATGGGCTTACGCATCTTTCTGGATACCAGTGCAATAAAAAAGGGAGAAAATGGTGGAGATTTTAAATAGGAGATAGAGTATGATTGGGCTTCCCTGGTGGCTCAGACTAGAAAGAATCCACCTGCAATGTGGGAGACCTGGGTTTGATCCCTGGGTTGGGAAGATCCCCTGGAGGAGGGCATGGCAACCCACTTCAGTGTTCTTGCCTGGAGAATCCCCATGGACAGAAGAGCCTGGTGGGCTACAGTCCATGGAGTCACAAAGAGTCGGACATGACTGAGGGACTAAGCATAGCATGCATAGAGTATGGTCATCTTGTTTGTGAAGAAGAATCACTGAGACAGCACTGTAGCAAAGGGCAGAAAGATCAGCAGCAGGCAATACAGCCAGGAGACTCTCGCAAGATTCTAGGTGGGAAATGCTAAGGATATGAACTAAGTCAGTGACAAGGGAGGTGGGGGGAGAAAGGAGAGAAAACATTTGTAGAGGAGTTAACCTTGGCAGGAAGTTTTGGGTGAAGAGAAAGAACATGAGAGTGGACATGATTCAGGTTTCTTGGTGGGTCAGTGGCCAGAGGGCGGTGCTGAGTGAGAGAGTCCCTGGGTGACCCAGTAGTTCCGTGGTTAGGATTCGCCTTCCAGTGCAGGTGATGGGGGTTTGGTTCGATCCCTGGTTAGGGAATTGGGGGACCTCAGCCCACAAACTACAACTACTGAGCCCATGCACCACAATGGGGGAGCCCTGTGCTGCAATGAAGACCCAAGGCAGCCAAAAATAAATAAAAATAAAACCAGGCAATACTCCAGAAGGAAAGCGTTTAGAAGGGGGAGATGATTTCAGTCTGGGGTCATCTTGTGCACAACGTTGTTCACAGTTACTTTTGTGCCAAAGGGAAATGCCTACAGGTTGCCAGACCCTGGGCCAAAGGGAACCCCAGCCAATGAGGAGTGCACATGGGGAGACAGGGCGTGGAAGCCTACTCTGCCCCCTCCGTGAAGTTTGAGCTGCTGGACACTGAGGAAGGCTGGAAGACAAGCAGCTCCAGGCCCACCCTGTGGTGGGTGCTAGTGTCTCGTGCCTTCTGCACATTTTTCTTGGATTTCACAGCTGCTTTCCTTTCAGTTTCTCTGGATCTCATCCAACATCTGGTGTTCCTCTGACTTACCCTCACACCCTCTTCCAGGAAATGGCCAGGGATGTGAGCTGGTACATTTAAAGATGAATGTGCTGAGAAAAAGCAGAGGTGGGGGAGATGGATTGAAATAGGGGACTCAGTGGGAGACAGAACAGCCAAAGCAGACTGTGTCGGGAGGCCCGGAGCACACGGGAACGGAGGGGCAAAGTCTGCAGGCCACACGAAGCCTCTTGATGCCCTGCGGGAGGCAGGGGTGGCTGCAGTGGAGACAGGGACAGACCCTCCAAGATTTTAAACTGCAGAGAATGAACAGATAGGGAGGGTATTCCATTAGATAAGACACGCGGGAGGAAAGCCAGTTTGGAGGAAATAGTTTGAATTCAGGGTTGGGTGTGTTGACTCTGATATGTTGACAGATTTCTATTGAGCCAAATATCAGCACTTCAGCATGCAATCATACAGTGGAATATTCTTTCATAAGCAGCTGGTAAGATATGGCTGCATAAGCTGGCAGAGGGCTGTGCGTGTATAGAGGGAGGAGAAGTGGCTTGGGGTGGGAGGAGGAGCCCAAATCAGTGAAAACACATGTGTGCATTTAAAAATAAAATAATCTATCATTCCAATATTTTGGCCACCTGATGTGAAGAGCTGACTCCTTTGAAAAGACCCTGATGCTGGGAAGGATTGAAGGCAGGAGGAGAAGCAGATGACAGAGGATGAGATGCTTGGATGGCACCACCGACTCAATGAACATGGGTTTGAGTAAGCTTCGGGAGTTGGCGATGGACAGGGAGGCCTGGTGTGCTGCAGTCCATGGGATTGCAAAAAGTTGGACACGACTGAGTGACTGAACTGAACTGAACTGAACTGAATCTATTATTCAGAAACTTATGTCTTGTTCATCAACCTGGTGCACAAAATCAGGTTACCCCTTTTTCTTCACTCTATTTAAATTAAAGGCCTCTGTTGTTCACCATCTCGCTTATGACTTTTTTTTCCCTTCTTCAGGTACTTCCTCCCATGAGAGTTTAAAAACTTGCAAGATTCTTTCTTGCTCCAAAGAATCACTGCTGCTTACTATCCTATAGAAAAAGAAAACAGAAAAGGCGCCTTAGTCTGCAGGGGAGTCCGTCCCGTCTCCATGGTTACTGTCCTACCCCAGCGCAGGCGTCGAAGGCGCCCTGAAGCATCCCTCAGCAGGTGGTCCAGCTGCCCTGGGCGTGGCGCGCACCAGCTGGTCACCCCAAGTCGTAGGTCAGCCCCGAGGCAGCAGCTGCCATGCTGTGGCCGAGTGTTGAGGATCGGGTGGGTGATGCCTCGGCCCCCATCTTTACTCTCGGCTGGGAAGATCACTCCCCGCAGGCCTTGGCGCTCTCCGCTGCCTTGCGGCTGTGGTTGCTTTGTTCCTTTGTACACCAGCCACTGTTGCTCTAAGGGATGCGCAGCAGAGGCAGCCCGGACCTGCCCGACTTTCCGTCTCTCAGCTTGTGATCCTCCTTCCCTTGGATTCAGGGTTTGGTTCTATTTCTTTTCCTCTGTTGTTGTTCAGTCAGTAAGTCGTGTCTGACTCTTTGCGACCTCAGGGACTGCAGCACGCCAGGCTTCCCTGTCCTCCACTGTCTCCTGGAATTTGCTCACATTCATGCCCATTGAGTCAGTGATGCTATCTAACCACCTCTTCCTCTGCCACCTCATTTTCCTTTTGTCTTCAATCTTTCCCAGCGTTAGGGTCTTTTCCAGTGAGTTGGCTCTTTCTTATCTTAGGATGAGTCATATTTCTCTACTCAACTTGCCAGACATTGGTCAAATCACTATTGGCCAAAGTCAGAAATTGCTATCATGCTGCTTCCTTCAAAGACTTGCCCTCAATGACTGACTGGTGTCAAGTTACATCAGTCAACAAGTACTTATCTCCCACAGCCTGTGTAACTTATCGGTTTATAGACTCAGGCCCTTAGGTGGCAAGTGTGTAATTAAGTCAAGTACCTACACAGAAGCACAACAATTAGAACAGCATCTCTAAATGGGTTAGAGATGTGGAGAGTGAGTTGAGAAAGCCTTCGGAAACAGTACAGTCTGAACATCTCAGAAGCTCAGATTGTATTTAATACACATTTGCTGGTCTCCTACCCAGTACCAGACACTTCCACATTTTTTCATTATAAGAGATAGGATTCATACTTAAGTACACATCATGTATCAGGGCAGAGTTACTAAAGCAATAATTCTTTAAAGTCAGTAGCATTCCTCCAAGGCACTGTAGGCTTCCATCTTTCATCACACTCTTCTTAGCCCAAAGGGCAAACCCCCAATGTTTGGGATAGTTCAGTCCGTGTTTGCTGATGATAATAAACCCATGCACACAAATAGATGGACTGTTCCCTTGGGTCTTTAACTCTCTCTCGCCTTGCCGATCCTGGACTCTTTAAGCTTGCCGTGTCCAAGCCTTTCTTGCATGTGTTTGCGCTAAGTCACTTCAGTCGTGTCTGACTCTTTGTGGCCCCATGAAGGGTAGCTCTAGCCCTCCAGGCTCCTCTGTCCATGGGATCTCCCAGGCCAGAATAGTCATTTCTTCCTCCAGGGGATCTTCCCAGCTGAGGATCAAACCCATGTCTCTTAGGTCTCCTGCCTTGACAGGTGGGTTCTTTACCACTAGCACCACCTGGGAAGCCCCAAAGCCTTTCTTAAATTCTAGTAAACTATGGCTTAGTAATTGTGCAGACTTCCCAAGGAGGGAGGAAAAACTGCCAGAGTTCCAGACTTGTTCTGTAGTTTTCGAAATGGTTCAGGGATAGACTACAGTAGAGTTTTCACTATTAAACTCAAATAGCATTGTTCTTTGGACGTAAAACACAGGCAAATAGTTTTGAGGTAGCATAGATTTCAGAGTAAGGAAGATATGGGTTTGAATCACATGATCTGGAGTTTAGTAAGCTTGGACAAGTCACTTGACTTCTCTGTTTCCATTTCCTAATCTGTAAACTAGATGTTGTTGTTTAGTCACTCAGTCGCATCCAATTCTTTTGCAGCCCCATGGACTCTAGCCAGCCAGGCTCTTCTTCCGTGGGATTTCCCAGGCAAGAATACTAGAGTGGGTTGCCATTTCCTTCTCCAGGGGATCTTCCTGACCCAGAGATTAAATGGAAATTATCATTTATATTAATATTATTAATACTTTTGTATAATAATCATATATATTAATTTGTGTGAACTGGGGAAATGGTATTTATTTGTAGCTGAGGAGCATTTTGATTCAAATTTGTGGCACCCAGGACCTTGTTAGCAGCACAGTTTGGGAACCTCCAACTGCTGTGATTCAGGAATGCTGCCATGGAATCACATAATTCCCAATGATTTAAAGAGTTTCCCCCAAGATCTTGAGAATAGTATCTTTGTAATTCATACAAACCCATTAGGTGGTTCTCAAGGCTTATGGGGCTCTAGCTCACACTTTTATTCCTGTATCCTACTGGGTAATGACTGAAGACATCATTATTTATTTATTTTTTTGGCCTCATGAGTGGCATGTGGAATCTTAATCCCCCACCAGGCACTGAACCTGAACCACTGCATTGGAAGGTGGAGTCTTAACCACTGGACCTCCAGGGAAGCCTCTGGAGACCTCATTTTGGTGGAAGACACCCTCTACAGATATAGGACTCAATTATGTTAGTTCCTGAGACTCAGTAATTGCTCATTTCTAGCTTTTCCTTACAAGTTCACACTGCCCTGATGTTTCCTTTCCTCGGTTTGAAGATACTCCTCACTGATGTGTACAAGTCCACGGGTGTCGAGAGGTCTCATATGAGAAAAGTTTCATTTGGCACTAGTTTTTCAGACCAGCTAGTTGACACATGTTCCACTTTAAAGGGAATGATGGGAAGGCTGGGGCCTTGTGGGGGTGTGGGACCTGGGCATGACCCGGTGGCATCCTGGGCGGGGTGTCCTGAGAGCAATGGGGGTTCTGCAGGTGGAGCTGAAAGCCTTGGAGGAGGTTTGCCTGCTCTACAGCTTTGCCTTTTACCCCTCCCTGTGCTCATCCTAGAATCAGGGTTGTTTGAGATTAAAGGGATTGTCTCCATGGTAAATGCAAAGGATTCTTGAAGCCCAGTATGAAGAGTTTGCTAAGGGTGTGTCCACAAATCAGGCAGTACAAATCCTGGCTTCTGGGTGATATTTGAAGATGAGGATGATTAGAAAAATAAGGAGAACAGTAACAGCAACCATAATAGCAGGAACAGCAAATCCCATCACCATTCTTGCCTTTTAGAAGTCAGGATATTTTTGTAGTGTGTCTGTAAAACTCCCCCAGCTTGAGAAAGTTGACTTTGGTTTCCTGGGATTGGTTATATTTTAGTTAACATGCTTTCATTGTCTGGGTCTTTGTTTAAAATTTTGCTTGATACATATTAAGTGCCTTATTATGGGCAAAGCATGTGTTCAGACACTCAGTTGTGTCTGACATTTTGCGACCCCATGGTCTGTAGCCCACCAGGCTCCGTTGTCCGTGGGATTCTCTCAGCAAGAATACCGGAGTGGTTCACCACTTCCTCCTTCACAGGGTCTTCCCAACCCAGAGATTGAACCCATGTCTCTTGAGTCTCCTGCAATGGCAGGTGGATTCTTTATCACTAGCACCAGGGGTTAAAAAAAAAAAGTTGGCCTTGGGAGTGATAGAAATTCCTTATAAATAAATCTTTGGTGCATTGTAAGCATTAAATGTATGTCTATGAAATGCATGAACCTGAAGTTAAGTCCTTGTGGCTGGGGTGTGTAAGAAGGTTGAGTCATGGCTGTGGCATTCAGTGAGGTCTTTCGACCGTGACATTTTGGTGTGACCACTGGTCAGCCCAGTTGCCCTCCCATTCAGTTCTCATGTGAATGAATGTGGCATCCCACGATCCCTCAGACTGGGAGTGAAATTACAGAATGTCAGCACTGAGACATTGGACATTTCGTCCAACCTCTTAATTTTACAGATAATGAAACAGAGGCATAGTTTTTAATCCCTTTGAAAACACGTTAATCCAGATTGCCTCATACTATAATGAATGGGTGCTGATCCTCAGTGCTGATCCAGAGCTGGGGGAGAGATTGGTTTGCATAACTCTGTCTATAATAGTGCATGTGTAACTTGGACAGCCTCCCGCCTCCTTTTTAAGAGCATCCTCCCAACTCTTATTTCCTTGGTCCAAGGAGTATAATCTGCAAGAGTAGAATTACAGAAATCTTCACAGGTCCATGGAAAGTATCCATATTTGGAGGAGGGTTTTTTTTTTCCACCTTAATATTTTTATAGGTCTAAACTTAAATGGTCTGTTGAAAAAAAATTTGGGTGGTGGCTATGCAATAGGTTTAGATAAAGAGAATAGTGCTTGAATGAGAATGGATTGAAATCTTCCCGTGTATCACCTCCAGAGAAGAGTATGAAGTGGGGGGAGCGGTCCTGGGAAGCATAGAGAATGGTGGTCAGAGTTTCGAATTATATTAACATAGCCTGTTGCTTCTAGATTTGCTTGTTGTGGACTCAATTCCATTTTGGCTTTACTGTGTGATATTTTAAGCTGATGCATCTTCCCAGGTGGCTAAAGTGGTAAAGAATCTTCCTGCAATGCTGGAGACAAAGAGGTTTCATCAGTTTGTGGGGAAGACGCCCTGGAGGAAGAAACGGCAGCATGCTTCTATATTCTTGCCTGGAAAATTTCATGGACAGAGGAGCCTGGTGGGCTAAGTCTATGGGGTTGCAAAGAATTGGAGATGACTTAGCGACTGAGCACATTTTGATACTGTACTCACTAAATTCTCTTGCCTTCTTGAAAAATTCTTCATCAGTACTTTCAAATTAATGTGTCTTCACTCACACTCTCAGTATGTCAAAAAAGGACAGTATTCAATAAAAGGACCCAGTTACGCTTCATCAAGCTTACTTTATCCACTGAATCAACTGTGTATTGACTGAGCACATTAATATGCATCTTTGACAAAAATACTTTCCCAGCCCCCTTTGAGACCTTTGAGTGGATCTGACCATATCTTCGCTCCAATTAACCACAATTTTTCCTATTATATGAGTCTTTTCATTTCCCAATTGATTTTGAAATTGACCTTGAAGGAATTTCAGAGTAGTCTTTTACTGCTTATTTGACAGTATTTTTCCACTGCATTTTTTATCTAGCTAAGATATCTTAATTAGAAAAAATTGTAATGTGATGACTGAATTAAAATTTTTTTTTGTTAGACTGGTGCATTTATGCTTTTAAGGCACATTTAAGCATCTGTGACAAAGGTTTCTCCCTGCCTCCTCCCCCTGTTCTCCTAACAGAAGAAACACCAAGATTCTGATTTATTTGCATTTCATTATAAAAGCTTATTTTAAAAATAAGCCTTTAAGAGCAGTTTCAGACTGACCCCTCTGCTTCCTTCTCAATTGCTTGGTTGTAGGAGCTCATGATTTCTTGTGTCATCAAAAGCAATGTAAAGTCAATAGTAATTGGTATCTGTGTTTAATGAAGACACTCATTAAAAAAGCAAACCTGTGTATGAGGCCTGAAGGGATTTTTAAAAATTTAATTAATTTATTTTAATTGGAAGCTAATTACTTTACAATATTGTAGTGGTTTTTGCCATACACTGACATGAATCAGCCACGGGTGTACATGTATTTCCCATCCTGAACTCCCTTCCCATCCCATCCCTCAGGGTCATCCCAGTGCACCGGCCCTGAGCACCTTGTCTCATGCATCGAACCTGGACTGGCGATCTAGTTCACATATGGTAATACATGTTTCAAGGCTATTCTCTCAGATCATGCCACCCTTGCCTGGATTTTAAGTGAGAGGACCCTGAATTTTTCATGCGGTATCCTACCTGCTTATTATACCATTAATGACTCCAAGAGGCCAGATTTTTCCATGTTACTTTTCACAGAATTGTCTTGTTCCATGAACTTTCATGGAAAAGCATGGTATTAGCCAGCACAGAAGAGCTAGACTTTGCTGACTTTGATTGTAAATTATATTCTGAGGATTAAATCTAATGGAATATGAAAGACCTTGAAATTCACAAGTTTTCCTTCTCTTTTTCTCCCAGAGAAAGCCAGCCAAACAAAGACCCCAGTGACTTGTTCTCATTCATATTCTAATGTGGTGTTTCTGTGCCTTAGTCAGGGGAACCCATCTTTCAAGTTGCTTTTCCAGGAGTGGTGAGATGTTGCAGAAACATTTTGGACTTGACTGGCTTCTCCTGGTGTAATAACTGGGTGGCTGAGGAACTGGTTCAGATAAGAAGACAGAAGAGACAGGACTGCTAAATGCAGCATAGAAACCTGGGCTGAATCCTGAACTGGAAAAAGTTGCTACGAAGGACATTTTGGGGATAACTAGTGAGACTGGAATAAGAACTGTAGATTGACCACTGTATCAATGTTAAAATTTCAGATTTTAATAATTACTCTGTGGTTATATAAGAAAACATCATTTTTATTAGTGACTATGTGTCTAAATATTTGGGAGTAAAGGGGCATGATGTTTGCAAGTTATGTACCAATACTTCTGAATTTGTGTGTGGGGGGGGGGAGGAAGGGAGGGAGGGAGGGAGGGAGGCAGGGGTAGGGTAGAGATGGAATAATGAAACAGATTAGACAAAAGGTTAGTGAATGGTAAATCCGAATAAAGGTTACGTAGTTATTCTTTGTAACATTCTTGCAATCATGGCAAATTTAAAATAGTTCCAAATAAAAAAGAACAAAAAAATGTCCTATAAAAGTCACAAAGAAAACAACAGATTTGATTTAATAAAAATTTAAAATGACTACGCTATGAAAGAACTAACAATCTCATCAAAAGATCAAATGACAGAAATGGAAGAACAATGGGTGGAGTTCACATGTACTTATAACATCAACTGAGCATCTATAAATTAATAAGAAAATACAAACACTTCAAAGTTAAAAAGTATAATGGATACAAAGAAGCATTTAACAGTAAAAAATATAAATGCTAATGACTGTCTGAACAGATGATTAATCTATAATTAATCAAAGGAATGCAAACTAAATTAAGAGTAATTCTATTTTTACCTTTTTTGGCAAAATTTATTTAAATTTTTTAAAAATGAAAACGTTTTTTATTGGAGTATACTTGATTTACAGTGTTGTGTTGGTTTCAGGTGTACAACACAGCAACTCAGCCATACATATACATATATACACCATTTTGAGCAAATTAAAAAAAAAAAAACTGATGTTAGGAGAAATTGGGAGCTTTTTCTTCTTTCTATTTCCATGAAGGGAGCATAGATGGACTAACTCTTTCACCTCTTTGTATTACCAATCATTCCACCCAATATCAGTTACTTAAATTAGTCAGAATCTGATCTCCACTGGACTAGGCAAACCATGGTTTTTTTATCCTTCATTTGTCTGAACTGGAGGATAATCGCTTTATAATGTTCTGTTGGTTTCTGCCGCGCAACAAGCTTGGCTGCTCGGCACCGCGCTGAGCTCCCGGAACTGGGCAGCAGCATCTCCCCAGTTATCTGTTTTGCAAACGGGAGTGTATACAAGTCACAGCTACTTCCTGCCCCCTCCTTCCCTGGCTGTGTCCGCAAGTCCTTTGTCCACGTCTGCATCCCCATTCTTCCCTGCAGACAGGTCCCTTGCAGTGCGCTTAGGTTGCTCCCATGTCCTGGCTCTCCCAGAGAGCGCTGCAGTGAGTACCGGGCCCGGGTCTTTCTGAACCGTGAGACACCGCTGCTGAGGCTTTTATGCACACTGGGTGGGGTGCGTCGCGCACACAGAGTTCATTCAACTGTACAGACAGCTCCGTAAAGCTGGTGCTGTCATTACTTGTATTTGATCAATGTTTAACTTTACCATATACTAAAACTCATTGGGTGGTAAGAGAAGCAATTGCAGTTGAAGGAGAAGGAGTCGATAACTCACCAGACGGCTCTGGGAACGCTGGGGGAGGTTTGCACCTCGACACCCGCTGCACCGAGCCTCTCCTGCGAGACTGCGCTCCTGCCGGCAGGGCCTGTCTCCCGCTCTCCCGTGTCCTTGGAGTCCTGTGCTGGCCTGACCCACCACGTGTGTTCTGTCCTCTGGACAGACTGAGTGGACAGACGAGTGGCCGCAGGAGAACAACAGAGAGGTACAGTAGTGGGCCTGCGGACGGTGACACGACGCCGGCGATGACAGCAGGGACAGCCAAGTGCTCGGAGGGTGATGTGAGTGACTGAGTCTACACTCGAATTTCTAAATTCAGTAGGAATGTGGATGGATGGTATGACTGCTCTTTTGTGCCCAGTAATTTGTTATTGGAAACCTGGGAGAATAAAACAAACCCATAAAGCTCTGAGTTTCTAAAGAGGCAAGTACAAACTATCAAGGCATAGCATTATATGAATTACCTGCGTGTGTGCTTAGTCACTCGGTCGTGTCTGACTCTTTGCGATCCCATGGACTGTAGCCCTCCAGGCTCCTCTGTCCATGGGATTTTCTAGGCAAAAAGACCGGAGTGGTCCGCCACTACCTTCTCCAGGGTATCTTACCAACCCAGGGATCGAACCTGCATCTCCTGTGTCTCCTGCATTGCAGGTGGGTTCTTTACCCACTGAGCCATCAGGGATTCCCATAACATTATATGAATTAGATATCATTAGATGGAAACCCCCTCGGGCTGGGTTAAAACATTCCTATGAGAATAGGTCATCTCTATGAATTTATAAGTAATGGCTAATCTTTAGAAATATTTTATCACGGTTATTTAAAAGTAGCATTAGGTTTGTGTACTTCGAGGTGAGGTTAAGCCCAGGAGAAGCATATTTGGCTGAATTGGAACGGGAATGAGAACAGGTGGGAAGTGTAATGAGATGTGGGTTGTGGTGGATGCTTTTCTGATGAATAATGGAAGTTCCACCAGATGTCAACTTGAGGTCTGTCTTCATTTCTAAAAGCATTCTTTTAGTGTACAATAGCTGTTTAATGACTGCTTATTGAATGGTACCTTGTATAAAAGCAACATGGAAAAAAGGCATGAAAGAATGAAAAGACCTCAAGCATGTGGACTTCTGTTGGAAGTTTTAATCTGCCAAAAGCAATATTTCAAATACATTTTTAAAACAGCTTTACAGAGATAAAATTCACATGTGATAAAATTCACTCATTTTTTAAAAAAAATTCACCTTTTTAAAGTGTATGCTTGGTGCTTATGCATCCTCAGTCGTGTCTGACTCTGTGGTCCCATAGGCTTTTGTCCATCAGGCTCTTCTGTCCATGGGATTCTCCAGTCAAGAAAACTAGAATGGGTTGCCATGCCCTCCTCCAGGGGATGCTCCCGACCTGGGGATCAAAACTGTCTCTTAGTTTGCGGGCAGGTAGGTTCTTAGGATTGGCCTACTTTGGACGTTTCATGTAGATGGAATCACACAGTGCATGGCATTTTGTGACTTTCTTTGTGCAACATAATGTTTTCAAGATACATCTTTGGTGTAGTATGTATTGATAGTTCATCCTTTTGTAAGGTCTAATAAAATTCCATTGTATGGGTAAACCTCATTTTGTTTCTCCATTCATCAGCTGATGGACATTTGAGTTGTTCACGTTGTTGGCTATTGTAAATAATACTGCTATCACTATTTCAACATGAGGTTTTGTGTGTGCCTATGTTTTCATCTCTCTTGAGAATATATCTAGGCGTGAACTTGCTGGATCCTATGGTGAATCTATGTTTAGGATTCTGAAGAGCTGCCAGACTATTTTCCAAAGGGGCTGCATCCTTCTACATTCTTGTCAGTTATGTGTGAGGGTTCTCCACATTTTCAGCAACACCTGTTATTTTCTCTCATTTTGATTATAACCATCCCAGTGGGTATGAGTCAGTATGTCATTGGGTTTTGATGTGCATCTCCCTAATGACTAATAATATGATTATTGGCCATTTGACAATCTCCTCTGGAGAAATTTCTTTTGAAGTTATCTGCCCATTTGAAAATTTAGTTATTTATGTTTTAATTGTTGAGTTGCAAGTTCTGAATATCCTGGATACAAGGTCCTTATCTGGTATGTGACTTGACAATAACTTCCATTTAGTTGGTGGTCTTTTTAGCTTCTTGTTGGTATCTTTTGTCATTCCAAATTTTTTAATTTTGATAAATTCCAATTTAGCAATTTTTTCTTTTGATGCTGTGTGTTTGGTGTCATATCTAAGAAATCATCATCTAACCCAAAGTCACAAAGATTTATCTTTATGTTTTTTTCTCTAAAATTTTTTTAGTTTTAACTTTACATCGATTTTGAGTTAATTTTTGTGTATGATATTAGGTAGAGCCCAATTTTATTCTTTTGTTTCTGTAATCAAGATGGTGAACTACTGACATTAAGATAGATAGATCAGTGAGGTAGAATTGAGACTCTAGAGATAGACTCTTACGCTTATGGTCAATTGATTTTTTTTTTTTTTTTTACAAGAGCACAAGACTATTCAATGAAGAAAAAATAGTTCTTCAACAAACGGTGCAGGAATAACTGATACCTTTTTAAATTGTCCTTGAGAATAAATTAATCTCTTAGGTGGATAAAGGCTTTAAAAGGACAAGTCTTAATGTTATCACTACTGGGACATAGCAACAACTTAATCCTAATATGATGAACAAATGCATAAAAGAAGGAAAATCAATACTGTGGGTTTAATTGTGAGTAATAAGAAAAGATCTAATTGGTATGATGGAATGAGTTCAAAGGCGAGGAATGGAAGGACAGTGGATGTCTGAAGCACAGATTTTCTAAGGAGTTTTTTGAGAGGTATACCTTTTAAAATCACTGCTTTTTAAAGCTGACTTCACCTTTGGCTGTGCTGGTGTTCTCTGTGATACTCAGGCCTCTACAGTCGTGCCATACGCAGTTGCCCTGCAGCAAGTGGGGTCTTAGTCCCTCAAGCAGGGGTTGAACCTGTGTCCCCTGAGTGGGAAGGCGGGTTCCTAACCTCTGGACCACCAGGAAGGTCCTTGGGCATCATCACTAAACTGGACTGAAACGTGTATTTTCTGTTCTTGGTATTCGAAGCATGACCATGTTCCCTTAGCTTCACTAGATGCCTGGGAACCTCATAATTTCTGAAACAGAAGTTCAGTTGTGGCAAATTAAATGAGGCAAATCCCCTGACTTGGTACATAGTTCTTTACTCTTTGCTCAAAAGTCCAAAGTAACTGGATGATATTTCATAGGAATGAATTATCTTGAAATTCCTCCCTTTATTTCTGGTCAGCGTTTAACCTAAGGACCTCTACCTGGGTTGGCTGAGACTACCATTTGTTGTCTCTATGAAAAAGAACTAGGATTTCATATTTACCTGTCATTTCCTCTCTTGTGGCCTTGTTTCCTCTTTATGATCATTGCTACTGTCGTTTAGTCAGTAAGTCGTCTTTATTTGCAACCCCATGGACTGTAGCCCCCCCAGGCTCCTCAGTTTATGGGATTTCCCAGGCAAGAATAGTGGAGTGGGTTGCCGTTTCTTCCTCCAGGGGATCTTTCTGATCCAGGGATTAAACCCACATCTCTTGTGTCTCCTGCATTGTCAGGAGGATACTTTACCACTGGCACCAGTAAGTCCTTGTTAGTTATTTATTTTATACATAGTAGTGTGTATATTTTAACTGCAAACTGATCATTTATCTCTTCCCCCTGATTTTGCCTTTGGTACTCATAAATTTGTTTTCTATGTTTGTGAGTTTACTTCTGTTTTATAAATAAGTTTATTGCATCATATTGTTTTTGGATTCTACATACAAATGATATCATATGATATTTGTCTTTGTCTGACTTTCTTCACTTAGTATCATAATCTCTAGGTTAATCTATGTCACTGCAGAAAAGCATTATTTCATTTTTTTATGGCTGAGTAATATACCATTGTACATATATATCACACCTTCTTTATCCATTCAACGTTTAGGCTGCTTCCATATTTTGGTTATTGTAAATAGTGTTGCTATGAAATTGGGGTGTATGTATCTCTTCAGATTTTAGATTTTTTCTGGATATATGACCAAGAATGGGACTGTCGGTTCATTTGGTAGTTCAATTTTTAGTTTTTTAAGGAACTTCTGTATTGTTCTCCATGGTGGCTGTACCAATTTACATTTCCACCAATAGTGTAGGAGGGTTCCCTTTTATCCATACCCTTTCCAGCATTTTTTATTTGTAGACTTTTTGATGATGGCCATTCTGACTGCTGTGAGGTGGTACCTTATTGTGGTTTTAATTTTGATCTCTAACATAACCAGCTAAATTACATTTTTGAGACTTGTCTTCTAAGTTTTGCAATAGCATATCTTATTGGCACAGCATACGTAAGTCACTGCTGGGGCGCAGGAAAAGCTCAGTACCTGGACATGGGGAAGTGCAACAGGGTTCACAGGGAAGAGTGCGACCAAGGTGTTCCTTAAGAATACTCGGAAGGTTAGGTGGTCACTCCCTGTCCCTGCCCCAGAGAGACTGGCTGAAGGCGGTGCGAGCCTGACCCGAGAGAGGCGCAGGCTCTGAACAGCCGCCCGCCGAGTCCCGCCCTGCGGTGATTAACGGGCGGTTCGTGCCGCTCTCGGGGCCTTTCTTCGGAGGGTGGAGGGTTGGTCTCCAGGATTTAGAGGCGGAAAAGCTGGTTAGCAAGGCACAGCGGAAAGGCAGCCCCTTCTCTGCACTAGTGACGTTTGACAGGACGCGGTCAAGCCCCAGATGCCCACCAGTGCTAGCCTAGAATCAGCACCTCGCTCTCTACGCCGCAGAAACTGAGATTCCAACAAACGGCCGAAACCGAGGATTTAGAAAGCAAGTTCTGTGTTCACCTATTGGCCGCGCACGGCGGTCTCTCCCGCAGGGCTGGGGGGCTCTCTGCTCGAGGGGCGCGGGCTTCTCGCCCCGGGAGCACCGCTCGCAGGGAGCACCGCGTGGGAGCACCGATCGCCGGGAGGACGGCGCGGGGGTTGCGGCGAGTGGGCCTAGTTGTCCCGGGCACGTGGGATATTCCAGGAACAGGGATGGAGCCCTTGTCCCCTGCAGTGGCAGGCAGATTCCCGACCACTGGACCACCAGGGAAGCCCACCAGAGAGTAATAGCACTATTTATATAAATCGGAAACCACCGAAATGTTTAACTAGTAAGGGAGTGAAAGTTGCTCAGTCATGTCCGACTCTTTGTGACCCCATGGACTACACAGGCCCAGGGATTGTCCAGGCTGCAATATTGGAGTGGGTAGCCTTTCCCTTTTGCAGGGGATCAAACTCCGGTCTTCTGCATTGCATGTGGATTCTTTACCAGCTGAGCTACAAGGGAAGACCAGTTAGTAAGGGAAGAGGTGACTAGTTTATGGCACATTCACATAACCATTAAAAGTAATTTTTATAAACAGAATTTTATAATATGGAGAAATATTTTCTTTATAGTATTAAAGGAAAAAAATGCAAAACTCCAAATGTGGGGTCAACTATGTAAAAAGAGAGTATATAGAAAAAAGGAAGTGTGAATTTTGATGAGATAATAGTTAGCTTTATTTTTTATTTATATTTATATATTATTTATATTACTAAATATTTTTAGTATTCTTAAATGACATGCATTATTTAAAATTCATTTATAGTCTACTACCCCAAATTTCTGATCATCTCTCTAATTCCAAATGTTCATCACGTTTACAGTTACATTCCTAGTTACATTTTTAGGGCTCTGTGAGTTAACTCTGACTTATGACAAGTCAATTTCATATTAGCAAGTTATATGCTCCTTTAAGTTCCTTTAGAGTCTCTGGTTCTCTGGTTTATAGGTAAGAGTTCACCACTTTAACATTCCACAGAATTTTAGAGGTTTCTTTTGTAGTGGGATGAGGTTTTCTTTATTGATACAATGCAGACAGTATTATTTACTCCTCAAATTCCAATGCTTATTCAGTCATGTCTTGGGGATAGTTTTTGATAGAACACTGAGGGTACTGCCCTGAAATTTCATCAAGGAGAAGGGCACTTTTCATAGAGAGGAAGAGTCCTCCAAGGATGTATTTACCTTCAGCTATGAACCATGCTTTGAAAAAGAGTCAGTGTTGCTGTGATGATGATAGGTAATATCTGGTGAGTTGTGCAAATGAATCCTGCCTCTGAAATAGCCTAACTCTGAAGGAAAGAGACAGGAGCCCACCAAGGTTAGGGTGGGACTCACTGAGAAGCAGGGAATGAGAGATGGGAAAGACAGAGACAGAGAGGGAACCAGGACTTTCTGGTGGTCCAGTGGCTGAGACTCCACAGTCCCAGTGCAAGGGACCCAGGCTTGATCCCTGGTCAGGGAACTAGATCTCGCGTGCTGTAACAATGAAGATAGAAGTTCCTGCATGCTGCAACTGAGACCCAGTGCAGCCAGATAAATAAATAAGTGTTTTAAAAAACCATTTTGAAAAATCTCATTAAGAAAAGAGAAGAAACCAGGGAGATAAAGGAAGCGGGGAGAGAATTTGTTCATTAGTTAGCTTCTGTCTGAGATGCTGCAGGAAGACAGTCAACGCTGCTGAGGACGCTTGGTGACTTTTCTTAGACGCTGCAGCCACAGCTGGGCAGGTCACAGAGGCGTGGAGACGGTAGCTTGCAGTGCCAGACTTCTCTCTCAGCTATACTTTACTTTGCTTCACGCTTACTAATACTTGAAACCATAGAGGTTTGAAACCTCTCAGTCTGTTTGCTGGGAAAACCGTTCCTTGTGGATTTTGCATTTCACATTTACAAACTGTGAACTCAGGTGGTTTCACAGTGCTTCAAGGGCTCTGTAAGGTGTTCAGGGAGAGCAAGGAACAGACAGAAAGTCCAGTAAAGAAGATGCAGTACGTATATACAATGGAGTACTACTCAGCCATGTAAAGAACGAAATCACGCCATCTGCAGTGACAGGGATAGACCTGGAGATGATCATCCCGGGTGAAGTCAGTCAGAAAAAGACAAATAGCATATGGTATCACTTACATGTGAAGTCTAAAATAGGAAACGCACGATCTTACCTGTGAAACAGACACAGACGCACAGACGTTGAGGACAGACTCCTGGTTGCTGAGGGGTGTGGTGGGGGAGGGGTGGTTGGAGTCTGGGATTAGCAGATGTGAACTATTATGTATAAGATGGATAAACAGCAAGGTCTTACTGTACGGCAAAAGGAGCTATATCCAATACTCTGTGATAAACTGTAATGGAGAAGAATACGAAAAAGGACACATATGTATGGTTGGCCAAAAAGTTCATTTGGGTTTTTCCATCACATGTGATCACTGTGCTGTACAATAGAAGTTAACATAATATAAATCAGCTATACTTCAATGAAAAGAGAGACAGAGTCCAGACTTTCTCGCAGCCCTTTGTAAAGGCTTCCTCTGTAACCTGTGTTTTCCAGGAATGACGGGCTGCAGGAGACTGTGTAAAGAGAGGCGGTGTTAGTGGAATATTCTATTCTAAAGGAGTGATAACACAGAATTAGAGAGAATTACTTTAATTTAAAACTCATTGCTCTAATGACCACAGATGTAGGTCTCCCTCCCCTCACCCCTGTCTTATAGGTTAATTATTCTAATTCACGGTCATTATTTAAGACACATAGAATTACTTGTTCAACACCTATTCTTACCCGTTTCCACAGGCTATAAGACGTGGCTGTTCCTTCTTCTGTCTGGTCTTGAACTGACTTCATCAGAGCACAGACTTTAGCTGGAGACAGTCTTCTCTGACTTCCAGGTATGTGCTGGGATGGGGCAAACTGCTCTCGGTGGAGGTGCCTTTTGGGGCTAATTGTCTTGGTATTGAAGCTGTATGTGTTGCAGATCTTAATTTTGGGATCAGAGAGGCAGGCAGGTGCTAATACCATCCTGCTGTTTTCCAGCCTCATGACTTGTGAGCACCTTAACTTGCCTGAATCCTAGTTTTGTCATTCATCACTTTGGGATAATAATATCTCCCTCCCTGACAGGTTGGAAGGACTCAGTGAGATAATGGACCTGGAAGGCCCTCCATGAATGTTTATCACATGTAGACATAGATCATGCTGTCTGGATAATAAGCTCTTATTGCTTATTAGGGGTCATGGGTGCAAGAATAATCACACTCTTGACATTGTATACCCGGTGTCTGACATGTAGTAAGCACTCAGAACATAGTTGTTCATCAAATAAATGTCTGGATCATTATTTTATTGCAATACTCAAGGAACTTGGAGTTTTGTCTGAGGTTAAGTTCAAACCAAGATGCATATTTTTATTACATTTGCTCTATGTAAGGAGAGGTTATGTATCTAAGGATGTAAGATTTTCATAGACTTTAACAATTATAATATGTCATCATTTAAAGTAAGGATGAGCAAGTACTGCTCACTCACTCGTGTCTGACTCTGCCACTCCACGGACTGTAGCCTGCCAGGCTCCTCTGTTCAAGGGATTTCCTAGGCAAGAATACTGGAATGGGTTGCCATTTCCTTCTCCAGGGGATCTTCCTGACCCAGGGACGTAAAACACATCTCTTATGTCTCCTGCATTGGCAGGCAGGTTCTTTACCACTAATGCCACCTGGGAAGCCCCATACCAGACGTAATATCCCAGGCCGCAGAAGACTAAAGGGCTAGCTGACTGGCTCATACGTAGCTCATGATGCATCCTTTCGTATGTAGGTGAAGTTGCCTTACTCTACACTTGATGAAACCCTGGGTTTACAGCTTGTTGCCACAGAAACACTTCTTTAACTTGCCTTGAACAAAGCACTGACCTTCAAAACTCCTTCAAACTCTAGCCTAATTCTCTGACACCATACGTCAATGATGTTAGAGACTGACCGTCTTCAGTCACTCACATGGAATTACACATGGAAAGTTCCAGATGGTACTGGACACATGGTGGAGATGCTCAACGAATTCTCTTGCCCTCTTTAGTGATTTATCACAGTACCTTCATATCTAGTTACACTCATCGGAGAGTTTCATCATTACAAATCTCCAGGGAATCTTCCCGCCTCAGGGATCGAACCCAAATCTCCCACATTGCAAGCAGACTCTTTACCATCTGAGCTACTTGAGAAGCCCATAGAACAATCACACTACCCCAACATTTTTAGGGTTACAAGGCACAGTTGTCTGTAACCAGATCTCTGTTGGATTGTTTGAAAGAATGAACAGATGAACTCCTAGATGAAAGATATTCAGACAAGCACTGGATTTCCCTGGCACCCAAACAGGGAGCTGGGCAAATAAACCGTCCTGTTGTAAATGTCAACAGTACACGTTTTTGCATGGCGAGGCTGGACAGCAGCCTCAGGGTTAGTTACCGATTAATTGGCATGAAGTAGTAGTTGATTCACAGGTTAGAATTTTCCAACCCCTTGTAAATCATAACCAATGACCAAACTCAACTGAAAAATGATGGTTTTAGAAGTTTATGGAAACATTTAGAGAAAAAAACATCCATTAGCATTTTCTAATGAAAAAGTGAAGGCAATTCACAGCCTGAGTGAGTAAGCAAGAACGGCCAAGGCAAGGAGGGTAGATCTGACCTATGATTCACATACCCAGTTATATTTGGATATAAGGCATGTTCTTTTCCTCCCTAGCTTTACTGAGGTATAACTGACAAACAAAAATCATGTGTATTTAAGGTATGCAGATATTTTGATATCTGTATACATTGTGGAATAATCACTACTATGGAGCTAATTAACATATGCATCACCTCATATTATGAAGTATTCTTAAAGTGCTGAAAATTATCTAGGTAACTTCATCTCGTTCACTTTATGGACTTACTGAAATTTTTATCTCCCTCTGTCTCACCGTTTAAGTAAACTGTCAGCAGTCCTTATTACAAAGTGTTAAACCCAAAAAAGGAAATTAACAACACTTTTGTTTTCTATGTTTACCACAGAGTTGAGAGACCCTTTTGATGTTGAGCTACTGATTCCCATGGGTTGATATCTTACCTTCTAAAGTGGTTTTCACTTGTTTAATTTATACACCAGCTTAAGTAGCTTCTCTTCTCCATGTAAGTTTACAAGCACATAGAGCGTCTAGACAGCTTATACTCTCCTTAAAGGCAACACTCTCACTTTAAAAAGTTTTCTCTTAGATTTCCTTGTATCTAACACAGTGATTGTATTTGTTGGGTTGGAGCTCACATAATACTGTTGTCTGACAAGAAGTCAGAAAAGGAAGACAACGTGGTCAAAAGAGGAACTAAGCCACAGAGGAGTCCTTATTTTGTTCCTAACGTGTCTTGATTGCAAAGCTTTTACTGTTCCTCTTGTTCATTAATAGTTACGGCCTTTGTACCCTATTCAGGAACTGCCCTGTTCATGGTCATAAACAAATCAGGGTTGCAGAATACTAGGACTAGAACGACATCAGAAATTATTTATTTCAGTTTTGAAAATATTGTTTTTTTTAAGTTGTGGAATACATTTGTCTGATGAAAGCTTTATCAGGAGCCCAGTAAGGAAGAAAAAAAGAAAAGAAGGGTAAGAGGAAAGATGGAAAGAAAAGGAAGAAAGTGGGAGCAATTGGGGTCTAAATAAAAGTTAAACAGATGAGCAGGTCACAGAGCACAGCAAGCGAGGCTGCACAGGCTCTCTGGAGATGTGGGTCCAGAGCTGCTCAGTCCTTTGTCTCTCACCAATTAGTTCATTTCTAGATCGTACCTCCCTTCACTCTGCTCTGCCCACCCCGTCTCTGTCAGTAGGTCTTGATATTTTCCATCTTCCCATTGTTATTCAGCTATTCTAGTAGATAAATTAAATAGCAATCCCCAATCCCCACCCCAAGGATGCTGCAGGGAAAACCCCCTAAACTTTGAAAATAGCTTAAAACATATTTTAAAAGTCATCTGCAATAGCAAAAGAAAAAAGTTTTGAATAAACTATAGAAATTCAAGCATAAGAGAATATCCAAGACATGGCTATAAAGTAAAATGGTTCTTTGCATCTTTATCTAGTATAAGGGTTTGGGTTGAAAGGTATGGATGGGTCAGCTATTACTATGAGGTCTCTACAGAGACCCAATTAGAAAGATCAAAGACAATATAAACATAGTAAATTAAATAGTTAATTCAATTGAAGGCACAGAGCATGAGAATTTGTTTAAAAATATGGGACACATATTCCTTTTTCTTTTGTTTCTTTTTCTTTTGTCATTAATCAATGACAATTGTACTCTGGATGCCAAAATAGCACTTGGAAAAATGCCAGTGTGGGAGGGGCAGAGTGCATATATTTCCATTCCTGACAGGGTGTGGATTGAAACTTACCTGGCCAGCTGTTAGGAGCAACTCTGAAGGCAACAAGGTAAATGCTAGTATTACCTGTTATTTTTAGTGATGAACATTGCACTGGAATTTTGCATTAAATGATTGAAACCAAAAGCAGACTTGATTTAAATCAAAGGCTATGCAATTTTATTTTTATTAAATCAAATATCTTTTAAAACAGAGCAATTTGTTTTATGATGGTTTGAATTTTTTGTAAATGTGGCAATATCTGTATCTTTCACAAGTATTTCTTGTGTAAGTCTTGTTTATCATTTACTTAATTATAACCAGGCTTTATATGTATTCCAGTAGAATGGTACCACCTATGTGAACTTAGAATTTCATTCTTGGGTTCTTAATAGCTTTGTGAAAATTATGAAAATTATAAGTCATGAAATAATTTGGGGATATAAACTTTTTCTTTCTATTGTATATAAGTTAGAAAGTCTGTTTAGTCTAAGCTTTAAAACTTTCACTTTAAAGGAAACCATATTTTAATAAGTGAATAATTTCTAATATAGTAGGAAATTAATCAAAAGTTGATTCTATTATATAGTATCTATTGATTACAGCTGCCTACAGAATGTATACAGTTAATAAGAAATAATTATCATTTAATATTTCAAGCATTAGAATTGTTTGCAGAGAAAAAGAAGCAAATGATAGCAAATAAATCTATAAAAATTTATCAAGTGCTCATATATGCCATTATTCTTTATGATGGGATACAAAGATGAATAAAAAGCATGGAACCTGCCCTCAGGAGAGGGCAAAATGTGTGCTGACTGCACGCTCAGCTGCCGAGTTGTGTCTGACTCTTTGTGACCCCGTGGCCTGGAGGCTGCCAGGCTCCTCTGTCCATGGGGTTCTCCAGGCCAGAATACTGGAGTGGGCTGCCATTTCCTTCTCCAGGGATCTCCCTGACTCAGGGGTTGAACCCAGGGATCTTCACTCAGTGGTAAAGAATTGCACTGCAGATGGATTGTTTATCACTGAACCACCTGGAAGCCCTGGAAGCGAAGACAGAAACATAAAAAACAGACAGAGTGATAGGGGAGACAAATATACAGGTGTGTGTGCTTCACGTGAACAAATACGAACGTTTCATATATGCATACGATTGCAAGATTCGAAAACACGTGGAAAAATAAAGGCCATTGATTTGCCAGTATTGTGAGAGAAAATTCAAATTTATTGAATTTGTTTGGCCCTGGGAACCATACTCAATATCTTGTAATAACCTGTAATAAAAAAAGAAGCTAAAGGTCTACTGCATTGCAGGCGGGTTCTTTACCATCTGAGCCACCAGGGGAGCCCTGAATAAATAGATATATGTATATTTGTAACTGAATCACTTTGCTGAACTTCTGAAACTAACAGAACATTTTAAATCAACTATATTTCAATAAAAATTAAACAAAAATAAAAAGCAAACAACCTTCCCCCAAATTTATTGTACAGATGGAAGTACCTCATTACTGATATTGTGCCATTTGTACAAAAAATTTGAATTTGAGAATCAAAGTTATTCTTCTACTTCATTAGAGGTGAAATAACAAGTCACTTACTTGGGAAGTATTATAGAGAAAATATGATCATTTGTTATTGATATCAAAGTGATACATATATATATATATTTTCCTGAATTAAACTTGCTCGGTAGCACCAGTGATGGCTGGCTTCCCTGCTGGCTCAGCAGTAAAGAATCTGGCTGCAAATGCAGGAGACATGGATTGGATCCCTGGGTCGGGAAGATCCCCTGGAAGAGGCCATGGCAGCCCACTCCTGTCTTCTTACCTGGAGAATCCCAGGGACAGAGGAGCCTGATGGGCTACAGTCCATGGGGTCACAGAGTCGGACAGGACTGAAGCAACTTAGCAAGCAAGCATATGTATACGTATATGTATACCTGATTCACTGTGCTGTACACCTGAAACCAACACGACATTGTAAGTCAACTAAATCCCAGTAAAAAAATTATTAAAAAAAAATGGCCACACCAAGTGACCCACCACACACCCTGTGGCAGGAAGACGCCTCCAGCAGGTATATGTTTTACTGATGTCTCTGAACAGGGACCTGGGCTGTAGAAGAGGACCACCCAGCGTGGCGCCCATCAGGGCTGTTCTGAATTCACCTTTCTGCCCTTGGGCAACTCAGGCATTTGTTTGTCTGTCCTTCCAAGACTCCAGTGATCTATCCGGGAGTTCTCCTCTAGATTAAATATTTGCTGGAAAATCTCTTCTACATTGCATTGATATCTGCGTAAATGCATCATAAATGTAGATTGGAATCACAAGACTGCAAACCCTTTTATCTCAAATCCAGACTAACTTACGTAATTTCATATATAAGTCCCCGTAACACCTCCTGCCAGCCGTGGTGGTGGTGTTTAGTCACTAAATCATGTTCGACTCTTCGCCACCCCATGGACTGTAGCCCCTCGAGGCTCCCCTGTCCATGGGATTCTCCAGGCAAGAACACTGGAGTGGGGTGCATGCCCTCCTCCAGAGGATCTTCCTGACCCAGGGACCGAACCCAGGTGTCCTGCATCTCTGGCATTGGCAGGTGGGTCCTTTACCGCTAGAGCCACTGGGGAAGCCCCACATATACATATATCTACTCTTTTTTAGATTCTCTCCCCATATAGGTCACTATAGAGTATGAAGTTTTGCTCTGGAGCAGGAGTGTTATCTGCGCCCACAGCAGCGTGATGCAGGAGGAAAGAGGGAGGCTTTGAACTTGGGCTGAAGTGACTGGTTTGAACACCAGCTGCATCACTTAATGGCTGGATGTACAATGAAGATACTTTCTAAGCTTATGAGATGTTTTGAGAACTAGAGACAATGTTTGTGAAATGCTCATCACATTGAAAACTCAACTGAAGTGGTAGCTATTATTACAAAGTCATCATGGGTGAGGATGGTACTAATTTCTTGACCTGAAGATTTTAGAGGGACCTTTCTCTTTTAAGAAGTTGTTTCAAGTCTGAAGATAATGATGACTGAGGTAAATTATGTACAAGTTTTTCAAGTTGTAGTTTATTAAGTGGCAGCTTATATAAGCAATCAGCCTTTAGATTTTGACTTAGCCAAACAGAAGCTTCTTATGTGGTGGATCTAGATTAGATATAAAATACTTCCTGTTAATGTTTGGGGAACACGTCCTTTTTGTATCTGGAGCCAAATTTCATTGTGATAGTTACTCTTGAAGTTTGAATATAATCTTAGCCCTTGTGTTAAACACAAATTGCCATGTTTAGTAATATATTTACAGCATATTTTATTCATTTATTTAAATTAATTTATTTTTTCCTTTACATTATCGTGTTGGTTTTGCCATACATTGACATGAATCCGCCATGGGTATACATGTGTTCCCCTTCCAGAGCCCCCCTCCCACCTCCCTCCCGATTCCATCCCTCTGGGTCATCCAGTGCACCAGCATATTTTAAAATTATATATAACTTTTAAAAGTTATATATGTATTTACACTACTACAGATAAAATAGACAACCTACAAGGACCCAATGGGGAAATACAATCAATATTTTGTAGTTCAGTTCAGTCACTCAGTCCTGTCCGACTCTTTGTGACCCCATGGCCTGCAGCACATCAGGCTTCCCTGTCCATCACCAACTTCCAGAGCTTGCTCAAACTCATATCCATCGAGTCTGTGAGGCCATCCAACCATCTCATCCTCTCTCATCTCCTTCTCCAGCCTTCAATCTTTCCCAGCATCAGGGTCTTTTCCAATGAGTCAGTTCTTTGTATCAGGTGGCCAAAGAATTGGAGTTTCAGCTTTAGCATCAGTCCTTCCAATGAATATTCCAGACTGATTTCCTTAAGGATGGACTGGTCAGATCTCCTTGCAGTTCAAGGGACTCTCAAGAGTCTTCTTCAACACCACAGTTCCAAAGCATCAATTCTTCAGTGCTCAGCTTTCTTCACCGTCCAACTCTCACATCCATACATGATTACTGGAAAAGTCATAGCTTTGACTAGATGGACCTCTGTTAACAAAGTAATGTCTCTGCTTTTTAATATGCTGTCTAGATTGGTCATAACTTATCTTCCAAAGAGCAAGCGTCTTTTAATTTCATGGCACTCACCATCTGCAGTGATTTTGGAGCTCCCCAAAATAAATAAAGTCTGTCATTGTTTCCATTGTTTCCATTGTTTCCCCATCTATTTGCCATGAAGTGATGGGACCAGATGCCATGATCTTAGTTTTCTGAATATTGAATTTTAAGCCAACTTTTTCACTCTCCTCTTTCACTTTCATCAAGAGGCTCTTTAGCTCTTCTTCACTTTCTGCCATATGGGTGGTATCATCTGCATATCTGAGGTTATTGGTATTTCTCCCAGCATTCTTGATTTCAGCTTGTGCTTCATCCAGCCCAGCGTTTCTCATGATGTACTCTGCATATAAGTTAAATAAGCAGGTGACAATATACAGCCTTGCCGTACTCCTTTGTAGTAGTAGTAGGTTTGTAGTAACATCTAAGAAAAAAGAATCTGAAAAATAATTTACTTATATAGCTGAATCACTGTGCTATACACCCAAAATCAATGCAACATTGAACACAACTACACTTCAATTTAACAAATCAAGAGAATTAAAATAAAATATGTAATATGTATATGTGTGCACACAAAGGGTTAGCCACTCAGTCGTCTCTGACTCTTTGTGACCCCAAGCACTGTAGCCCGCCAGGCTCTTCTGTCCATAAGACTTCCCAGGGAAGAGTACTGGCGTAGGTTGCCGTTTCCTTCCCCGGCAGATCTTCCCAACCCAGGGACTGAATCTGAGTCTCCTGCGTCGGCAGTGGACTCCCTCCCTACCACTGAGCCACCAGGGGAGCCTGTTCTGCTGATGGAGTGAGGCTCTCTCAGCCCACACTGTCTTGTT
Organism: Antilocapra americana; assembly: GCA_007570785.1. Classification (NCBI taxonomy): domain Eukaryota; kingdom Metazoa; phylum Chordata; class Mammalia; order Artiodactyla; family Antilocapridae; genus Antilocapra; species Antilocapra americana. The sequence continues at coordinate 206,763 of ML661903.1, read as the reverse complement.
TGGCTTGTGTTTCCATACTCACTGACTAAGCCACTGGGAGAGCTTCACAAGTGTTTGTTTATCAAAAAGTTAGATTGTTTCCAGATTTAACCAGTTTCTAATTGTAAAATTAAGAAAACCCCTCAGAAGATGATTGCCATATGTCATTTAGTGAAGTTATTCAGTGCTCGTGTTTTCCATATTTTAGAGTTTTGTATAAAGCCAGGTGACTCAGAGGGTAAAAGTGTCCACCTCCAATGCAGGAGACCCAGATTCAATCCCTGGGTTGGGAAGATCCCCTGGAGAAGGAAATGGCAACCCATTCCAGTACTCTTGCCTGGAAAATTTCATGGATGGAGGAGCCTGGTGGGCTACAGCCCCTAGGATCACAAAAGTCGCACAAGACTGAACCACTTTTGGGCTCCCTTGTGGCTCAGCTGGTAAAGAATCTGCCTGCAATATGGGACACCTGGGTTTGATCTCTGTGTTGGAAAGATCCCCTGGAGAAGGGACAGGCTACCCACTCCAGTGTTCTGTCCTGGAGAATTCCATGGACTGTATAAGTTCACGGGGTCTCAAAGAGTCGAACAGACTGAGCGACTTTCACTTCACTTTCACATCAAGCCAGAAGGATTTCCCCTCTTATAGGTGCTTACCCAGAGTCACTCAGCACTCACTGCCACTCTCAGGCTACTCTTCTCTTACTACCCTTTCCATCTCTGCCTTGGAAGGGGAGGTGGTGTGAAGCTATGTTGTCTGCTGTGGAAGCTTAGAACTGGCCTACCGTTCAGTCGCTCAGTCATGTCCAGCTCTTTTCGACCCCATGGACTGCGGCACGCCTGGCTTCCCTGTCCTTCTCTGTCTCCCGGAGCTTGCTCAAACTTGTGTCCATTGAGTCGTTGTTGACATCCAACCATCTCATCCTCTGTTGCCCCCTTCTCTTCCAGCCCTCAATCTTTCCCAGCATCAGGGTCTTTTCTAATGAGTCTGCTCTTTGCATCAGGTGGCCAAAGTACTGGAGCTCCAGCTTCAGCAGCAGTTCTTCCAATGAATATTCAGGACTGATTTCCTTTAGGATTGACTCTTTTGATCTCCTGGCAGTCCAAGGGACTCTCAAGAGTCTTTTTCAGCACAGTTTGAAAGCATCTTTGGCACTCAGCCTTCTTTATGGTCCAACTCTCACACCTGTACATGACTACTGCAAAAACCAGAGCTTTGACTAGATGGTCCTTTGTTGGCAAAGTAATGTCTCTGCCTTTTAGTATGCTCTCTAGGTTTCTCACAACTTTTCTTCCTATCAAGCTAACTCAGTCAATGCTCAGGGAACAAAAGAACGAGGTAGTGGCTGGAGCAACATTAGGGAGCTCATGCAAAGTTCACAGAACTGAGCGCAGAGTCCATGTTCCCGTCTTTTTAATGTTTCTCTATTTGTTTGGCTGCAGTGTGTCTGAGTGGCGTCACGTGAGCTGTCTCACTGAAGCACTTGGCCTCCCCAGCTGTGCCTGTGGGCTCCATAGTTGCATGGGGCTCAGTCGCTCCGTGGCATGGGGGATCTTAACTCACAGCATTGCAGGGCAGATTCCTAGCCACTGGGCCACCAGGGAAATCCAGATTCCTTGTTCTTTACGCACAAATGAGCAGAGAGAGTTTGGTGGTGGTGGGGGGGTGGGGTGGAGGTGGCTGGGGTGGGGCTGCTCTGCAACTCAGAGAGTAAAGATAATTCCAGAATGAGAAACAAGTGCCCAAAGCAGTACGTTCAGCAGAGAACAGGCACAGGCGTGGGGAGGGCTCAGCCTCATCTTTTCTCAGCCATTGTGTCATTGTGTACAAGCTCCCTCACCTCTGCCGGCCTCGTTTTTGTTTTTTTTTTTAATCTGGGGAAGAAGGGAGTGGCCAGTATGAACAGCCCTGCTCTCTTTGAAGCAGGTAAGACTCTCATTGTTGAGGCCTGTGCATCATCATCCCAGAAAGCAACACCCTTTCCCTCTGGGCCATGTCCACACCAGGGAACAGGGTAACGCTGTGCCAACAGCTGGGAGCCAAGGGCTGGGCTGGGATCTTTCAGTCTTTTAATCCAAATTCATTTTTCTCTTCAATATTGTCTGTCTCAAATCTTTTAATAGCAGGGAATAAATAGCCAGAATGTCCATGGCCTTCTCCTCTCTTGATACCAAAGATTTTTTTTTATTTTGGCCAGGCCATGTGGCATTTGGGATCTTAGTTCCCTGATCAGGGATCGAAACCATGCCCTGATCATAACATAAACTCATGTGTTATGAGTACAGTCTTAGCCATTGGACCTCCATTGTAGTTCCCATTCCAAAGATTTTGATCAAATATCAACATTGGTTGTACAGCCAAGGCTTTCAAAAACATAAGGCTACTTTTTATCCAAAATTTTATGATCTAACAAATGCCTGTGAAATCTCCTCAACTCAGATATTTTAAAATTTATTTGATTTCTCTATTTCCTTAGTTGACTTGTCACTACACAAGCTGTGCTTATAGGCAGAATGTTTTAGAGGTGAAGATATTTTTCAACACATCAAGTTTAGCTTTCTGAGGTGTGAGGCATTATTGAATTTCCAGATGCACCAGGAACATATTCTTGGAAAGCACCTTACTGGAACCCAGTATTAACAGCACAAAATGAGAAGTACAGTTATGGACAAATTTGGCAGAAAAAAAAAATGTGACATTAAAAATGGACCAAAAGCTAAAGAAAGAGGAGAAAGCATCCGTGTGTGGCAGGCACGTGTGCGATCAGCAGGTGTGACATCAGGGGCAACTTAGCGGAGACAGTAAATTCAGCAGAAAGAGCACTCAACTTGGAGAAATCCACAGCGGTTTTTGAACAATCAGTGGTTCATTTTTGGCTGTGCTGGGTCTTCGTTGCTGCATGCGGGCGGTCTCTGGTTCGGTGAGTGGAGGCAACTCTCCCCGTGTGGAGCACAGGCTCGAGGAGCAGCGGCGCAGTCATTGTGTCTCTCGGGCCCAGCTTCTCCAGGCCTGGGGGATCTTCCCGGACCAGGGATCAAACCCGTGTCCCCTGCACTGGCAACAGAATTCTCAACCACTGGACCACCAGGGAAGTTCACAAGTGGGATTTAATTCCTCAGTTCCATCATCTGTAAAAAGAGAGTGGTACTATCTAACTTGCAGAGTAGGATTAAAGCTAATATACATAAGACACACACCTGGCACAATTTTAAAAAGTTGCCTGATGTTATCTTTTTGAATTAGGGTTTATAGCCTAAAAAGGTCCACATTTGGGACTTGCCTGGTGGCCCACCGGTTGGGAGTCAACACCCCAGCGCAGGGGCTCGGCTCAGCCTCTGGCTGTGGATCTCCCAAATGCCGCCTGGTGTGGTTGATGAAATAAAAATGCAAAAAAATTTAAAAAAACGATCTAAACTGGGAAGATGCTAAAGCCAGTGTACTCCGTTCTGTTCAATTCAGTAGCTTTTTCTTAACCCTTACTGTGGGCCTTAAGTCTAGTAATAAAAACACAAATAAGAGGGCTTAGGTTTCCATCTTGGAACACCACAATAGCCATAGGCAAAAAGACAGAAGAAAGGACATCTCATTTTAGAGGGATGGGTCCAAGTGAAGGCTTCGTAAGATTCTCTTGATTCTTCTGGAATAGATTTTTGGTGGGCAAGGTTTAGAACCACTAATGAATTCTAAACCGCCAAGATCTTTCAAGGCTTATTATCTCTTGGACAATGCCAATGGCTGTCTTCAGAGCCCCATGTCCTGTAGGCTGCATGTGGAATGAGTCAGAAGGAGGTGAGAATGTTCCAGTGGACACGGCCCCGCATGACTGGCTGGACGTTTCCGACGCTGTAGAACACAGAGAGAAGAGACCGGGGAAACACTTAGGAGAAGGAGGTGGAATGACCTTGGTTGTCAGCTTGACCTTGGGGAAACGGTAGCCTTTGACTTTATTTACTTAATTAAAGGCAGTTCTACAACAAGGTAGGTAGAACTGTGCTTCCCTAAAGGTATGTTTAAACTCTAATCCCCCCTACCTCTGAATGAGGCCTTATATGAAGTAGGGTCTTTGCAGATGTAAACAAGTTAAGATGAGTTCGTGCTGGATTAGGGTGAGCCTTACACCAATGACGAGTGTCTGTATGTGACACGCACGGAGGACACAGGGAAGAGCGAGCTGTGAAGATGGGGGCAGAGGTTAGAGTGACGTCTCTACCAGCCAGGGACTGCTGCCAAGGGGGCTGGGAGAGAGGCATGGGGGAATCTTCCCTGAGAGTCTCCAGAAAGAAGCAATTCTGCCAACACCTTGGTTTTGGACTTCAGGCCTCCAGAACCGTGGGAAAATCCATTTTTTGTTATTTGAGTCACCCAGTTTGTAACAATTTGTTACGGCAGGCCCAGGAAACTGATCACTCAATGAATATAGATCTCTATCTGAATCAATATCAATATCCACATCTCTATGTGTATACCGTGAGGTTGATGACCTTGGTTTTCCAGCTTTTAATGACACGGTGACTAATGGTGTATGGTTGTGTCTTGGGTGTTTAAGATGAGAACTGTTTACCTGCTGTGCTCTGATCACCGTTTTTCTCTCTCTCTTGCTTTGCTTCCTTGTTTGTTCCAGAGTGTCATCAGATTCACAATGGACTCTCTCATCGCAGCAAATACCAAGTTTTGCTTTGATCTGTTCCAAAAGATCAGCAAAGATGATTGTCGAAAGAACATCTTCTTCTGCCCGCTGAGCCTCTCGGCCGCGCTTGGCATGGTCCGCCTGGGGGCCAGGAGCGGCAGCGCGCGCCAGATCGACCAGGTGTGGAGCCGTGCTGCGTCAGGGAGCAGAGTCAGGCCCTGAGCCCTGGGCCAGCCTGGCTGTTCACTGCGCCCTGGGCTCGCTGGGAACTGCACCTGCCCCGAGGTTCACTTGTGGGGCACGCCCTGCTCTCTCTTCAGTCCAACCGTACCTCCAGGCTCAGGGGCGCCCCCGGCCATCTCACCAACCTGGTGGCTGTCCTCACCATCTCCTGTCCCTGTCTGTCTGCATGCATGCTCAGTCGCTTCACACCTCTCCGACTCTTTGCAACCTCATTGACTGGAGCCCACCGGGGATTTCCCAGGCAAGAATACTGGAGTGGGTTGCATTCCCTTCTCCAGGGGATCTTCCCAACCCAGGGATCGAACCCACATCTCTTAATGTATCCTGCGTTGTAGGCAGATCTTTACCAATGGAGCCACCAGGGAAGCCCCTGTCTGTCTGCATGTCTGGTGCTTTTTCTCCAGATAATTGCTGACACCAATATCGCCAGGATTTTTTAATGTGTGCATGTGTTTTCTCTCTCACTCATCCCGTTAAATAAAAATGTATTAAGCACCAGTTATGTATCCAGTGGCTAAAGATTCTGGTGTCCTCCTTGACCTGCTCTCTCACTTCACATTAAGTTTGTCAGAAAGGACTGGTGGCTTTTCTTTTGAAATATATCTAAGACTCCAGCACTCCCCACCACCTCCCTGATGCCTGGATCCAGATTCCTAACAAGTAGCCTTGCTTCCACTGTCAGTGTTCTCAACCCAGGTGCCAGAAAGATTCTTTAAAACCAAAGTCAGATCCTGTTTCCCATTGGCTCAAAACCTGGACTTCCCTTTCCCTAATGACCAAAGCCTGAGTTCTTCCAGTGGCCTGTGAGGGCTCGGGCGTCTGGGTTTGGGTAGCCTGGTAACTCTCTCTCCCTCCCCTCCCCACTTTCTGGCCCTTCCTTGGGAAATCCACACCCACCCCTGATTTAGGGCCTTTGCACCATCCCATTCCCCTCGGGATCTAGAACTTAACTTCCGATTCAGGACTGTGGTCAGAGTTTACCTTCTCAAACAGATTGACTTTGATTTCTCAATCTAAGGCTGTGTGTGTGTGTGTTAGTTGCTTAGTCCTGTCCAACTCTTTGCGACCCCATGGACTATAGCCCTCCAGTCTCCTCTGTCCATGCGATTCTCCAGGCAAGAGAATACTGGAATGAGTAGCGGTTCCCTTCTCCAGAAGATCTTCCTGACGCAAGGATTGATCCTGGGTCTCCCACACTGCAGGCAGATTCTTTACCGTCTAGCCCTAACCCTTAAGGCTGCATCCTGGCCCCCAACACTGTGAGATTCCCTCTTGTCCTAGCTGCTTTCCCTCACATGGCATTTTCCATCTCCTAACATACCTTCTGGAGTAATTAATTACTATTCTATCCCTCTCCCACTAGAATGTAGCCTCTCAGAGGGCAGGACTCCATCCTAGAGCAGCAACCCAATGCAGATGTGTAGAAAGAATGAATGACACTCACAGGAGCGACCCCCCCCCCCACCCGTAAACCACAGGCTCTTGAGGCCAGTCTTACAAGTCTCTGATCTGCTCAGAGTGCAGAGGCTAAGTATGAGCACGGCTGTGTCCCTAAGACAGGGGAGTGGATTATTGGATTCAGGTGTTTGGGTCACTCTACTTTATTCATGTACTTTGATTTCACTTTGATGTTATTCTGTCCCAGGTGGCACAGTGGTAAAGAATCTGTCTGCCAATGCAGGAAATGCAGGAGATGCAGTTCAATCTTCTCCAGAGACCCCCTGGAGAAGCAAACGGCAGCCCACTCCAGCGTTCTTGCCTGTAAAATCCCATGGAGAAAGAGGCCTGGCGGCTATAGTCCATGGGGTCACAAAGAGACCAACACGACTTAGCGTGCCTGTGCACGCGTGCCTCGGGTGCACACACACACACACACACACACACACACACACACACACACCCCTTATTCTATTAGTCACACTCGGCTAGAGTGCAATCAGCATCCTCCAGGCCACGTTTCAGATGCTCCTTCTCCAGGCTCTTGGGTACCACAGCATACCTACCCTGATGACGCCAGATGCCCCCTTTGTCTCTCATCTTTCTGCAAAGCTCTGGATAACTTATCTTCTGCTTGACTGATCTGAAGCTCTAGGTCAGTGCAGTCTAATACAAGTATAATCTAAGCCATATATGTAATCAAAAATTTTTTAGTAGTCATGCTAAGAAAGTATAAAAATAGATAAGACTAATTTTAATTATATTATTTAACCCAATACCTTGAAAATATTATCATATCAACATGCAATCAGTTAAAACACTTAAAGAAAACATTTTATGTTCTTTTTTTTTTCCATACTAAGTCTTCAAAATCTGATGTGCATTTTACACTCCTGGTCGACTCAGGCCATCTCATTGCCAAGTGTGATTTGTGGACGCCTTGATACTCTTTTAGCTTGGCTACATTCGTTCTTAAATGTAGCCAAGCTTTTACTGTTTACTTCCCATCCTTACACTTCACAGCTTGAGTCAAAAGAAACAGGTACCTTCCTTTTTTAAAAATTTATTTTTAATTAGAGGGTAGTTGCTTTACAATATTGCGTTGGTTTCTGCCAAACATCAAAAGGAATCAGCCACAGGCACACTTTGTCCCCTCCCTCTTGAACGTCCCTCCCTCCTCCCATCCCATCCCACCCCTTGGGGCTGTCACAGAGCTGGGGTTTGAGCTCCCTGAGTCAGACAGCAAATTCTCCCCGGCTGTCTAATTTATATGTGGGAATATACGTGCCTCCATGCTGCTCTCTTATTTGTCTCACCCTGTCCTTCCCGCTGCCACTTTTCTTTAAACCGTTCTTTAAATGATGATTATTTTGTTTAACTCTGTAATCATATCATTGCCATGTTATAAAAATGTTTCTGAAGCTGTTCAGACTTCCTGCTGTTTGTACTCTTTGAAAGACCCCATCTCCACTCTCGCGCAGGTACTGCACTTCAACGAATTTTCCCAGAATAAAGGGAATGAGCCAGATCCCTGTCTGAAAAAAGCAGAGCAAGAAGTGCCTGCGGACAGCAACCTGGAAGGGCAGAGGGAAGTGCAGGGGTCCCTGACGCTGCAGGTGAGCAACCGTGAACTCTGTCCCTCCGTACAAAGCACCTACACCCCTCCGGCTGTCCTGATGAGACCACAGCTGTTTCTCCTCCAATGTGAGAGCCTGGCAGACCTCCGCAGCCATAGCCACAGACACAGTAATAATCCCAAAGGACCCATTCCGTTCTGATTATGCATCTTATGTGTCCTTGGATGTAAAGAGTAGGACCTAGAATCTTCTGCTTATGATCAGACCATAGTCCCAGGGCTCACCTAGGTTCACAGGCCAGGGTTCCCCAGGACGGAGCAAGGCTGAGGAGGATGGGTGGGGGCAGCAGCTCCCCACCACTCTCTCTCCACTTTTGCTCGTCTGTTTCCTGCTGGAATCTGTGCTGACACTGAAGGCTTTTGTGGGTTGTCTTATACCAGGAACAGTAAAGATATTCTCCAGTTCATATATCCTCCTACGTTAGGAAGTTTAAGATTCTTTCTTGACTCCTTTTGAAAACAGAGAAAACCAGGCACACTCATCTAAAATGCAGTGTGCATTGTGGAGTGCCCACTGATGTATCTCCCGCCTGATCTTGATCCAGCGGGGGAGCCAGGACAGGGACCACGCGCGCCCCCGTCCCTCGCTTCTCCTCCGCTTGCTCCCCCAACCGGTAACAAGGTGAAACGACAACTTGCTGTAGGAGGCTTTAACGCGTTTTATTTAAGATCACGTTTCATTTCTCCTTTTGTTAGACCGAGTCTTCAAAGGCTGAGAGTGAACTGCTCAGCTGCTATTTCGGGCAGCTTCTCTCCAGATTAGCCAGGATCAAAGTCGACTACACCCTGAGTATCGCCAACAGGCTTTATGGGGAGCGAGAATTCCCAATCTGCCCGGTGAGTTAGGCGTGACTGCTGATTAAAGCCACCCTTTGGCTTACTATTTCAGAGCCGTCGAGGGGCTGGGTTACCCCCCTGCCGTCTAGGGCACAAACCTCGGGCGGGAGGAGGCGCTGGCGGGAGGTCCAGGACCTTTCTTCCTCTCCCACACCTCCTGTCGCCCTCCTCCCCGTTTTCAACTTGCACGCTTTCGGGGCCCTGATGGGTGGGCGTGGGGGCGGGGAGGAGAGGGTCACGCGGCCGCCGCCTCTGCAGGCCCGGGTTTGTGGGTTTGCAGGGACGCTCCCTCTGCGGCCTCGGCGGTCCTTCCCTTCAGCGTGCCCGGAAGAGGCGCTGGTGGCTCCTCTCCCAGCTGGTCCCTCCCTGCCCGCTCAAGGCGCTTCTCTAAAGCCGCCTTTTATGCCCCGATCAGGCCACCTGCCTATGAAATCGTGCTCACTCGAGACGCGGTGCAGTGTCGCCAAGGCGGGCCGACGGGAGCCCAGAGGCGCAGGCGCTGTCTCTGCGGCTAGAGGCTGTGGGACCAGAGATGCTGCTGAATCCGGGCCCGGGCCCTCGCCCCCAGAGGGCGAGAGTGAGCCGCAGCGGGCGTGGAGGGGCACCGAGGCCGGCGGGCCGAGGGCCGGGGCGTGTGAAGGCGCGGGTCGGTACTCGGACCGGACTCGTACGCTCTCTTATAATGGAAATGAGAGTTCATGTTTTTTAAAAACTAGCTTTATTGAAATATAAATTCGTATAAAATACAGCTCACTTATTAAAAATGTTCACAGCAGTGATTTAGGTATGTTACATTACAAAATTCTTTAAAATTGTGGTAAAATACCTATACCATAAAAATTGCCATGTTAACCATTTCTAAGTATGCAATTCAGTGGCGTTAGTTGTATTCAGTGTTGTGTAGTGATTACCCTATTTCTAAAATGCTTTCATTACTGTGAATAGAAACTCTGTACAGTACAATTAAGCACAGTTCTAATTCTAAAAAGCTTAAAGCATTTTACAGCAAAGGCTCTAAAGTTACGTGCTATTTGTCCTGTGCTGTGCTGTGCTTAGTTGTCGCTCAGTCGTGTCTGACTCTTTGTGACCCCATGGACTGTAGCCTGCCAGCCTCCTCTGTCCACCGGGATTCTCCAGGCAAGAATACTGGAGAGGGCTGCCATGTCCTCCTCCAGGAGACCTCCCCAACTCAGTAATTGAACTGGGGTCTCCTGCACTGCAGGCAGATTCTTTGCCAGCTGAGCTGTGAGTCTCCACAAATGGAATGTCCAAATCTGGTGGGAAAGCTAGTGTCCTTTTAACTGTGAACTGCTCCACAAATAAGCATTCTATACCCTCAATTAACACTACAGGCAACGAAATGTCTCTGGATAATTAAGACTGGACGTAGATAGAGACCCCATGCGCCCAGTATAAATGACTAGACACTTCTTTCTCATTAGGCTTCTCATGACTGCTTCACTCCTAAACTATTAGCATAATTGTATGATTTTATGTCACTATTTCCATTTATCCCAATTTATCAGGAATACTTAGATGGTGTGATTCAATTTTACCACACGACGGTTGAAAGTGTTGATTTTCGGAAAGACACTGAAAAATCCAGGCAAGAGATTAACTTCTGGGTTGAATCTCAATCCCAAGGTAAGAAAGACCCAACGCATTGGAGGTGGTGTTCTTTTCCATTTAAGAGAAAAGCCAGCCCAGCTTTGCAGGTCGCTGGTCTGCGGGACCAGATGCTCACACGAGCGGGTTGGTCCGAAGCCTGTGCAGGCGTCAGATAGTTAGCATGCTTAGATGCTGGGGGTACTTTTTTCTGGCCCTTCTCCCCGTCTAAAGGTGACGTGCCTTTCAGCCAAGTACAATACCAGCAGGATGTCAGCAGTGCCATGTTTCTTTGAGGGTCAGTAGAAAGATGGTGAAGAGAATCTGGTTATTCAGAGGGAAATAGAAATAAGAAGATCCTAATTCTTGCCAACTTCTAGCTAGATTTACAGGTATTTTCTGAGTGAAGGAATGATGGTGATGAGTGGTGAAAATTTGAGTTCAACAAAAATAGAAGACTATTTTCAATATGAAACTGCCCTACCTGCCCTTCTTGGGGGTTTAGTTTTCTTGGATTACTCTTCCCTGGTGGCTCAGTTGGTTAAAGAATCCACCTGCAACTCAAGAGACCTGGGTTCGGACCCTGGTCAGGTAGATCCCTGGAGAAGGAACTGGCTTTCTGGTCCAGTATATTTGCTTGGGAAATCTCATGGACAGAGGAGCCTGTGGGCTACAGTCCCTGGGGTCACAAGAGTTGGACACGATTTAACCAGTAAACCACTGCCAGTTTTCTTGGATTACTTCCTGGATGAGACATACTTTAGTCTTGGGGATACTAAAGTGCACTTGAAAAATCTGTCTACCTGAATACTTCTGCTACCATTCATATTTAGGATATTCTCTGGAAACTTTTTTTTAAGGTAAAATCAAGGAACTCTTCAGCAAGGACAGTATCAACAATGAGACCGTGTTGGTGCTGGTGAACGCTGTCTATTTCAAGGCCAAATGGGAGAAATATTTTGACTGCGAAAACACGGTTGATGCTGTTTTTTCTCTAAGTGAGGTACAAGAGCACAGTTTCTAGATATTCGCTCACGATTTCCACTGAATGATGGGCAGTGTATACTCACATCTAAACTTAGGTCTCTGGGTTACGACTTACGTTTACAAGAGCATTTGGTTATTAATAAAAATCAGTACCTAAAGATTACGAAGCATTTTTGTGCTAAGTGCTGCACTGAGCATTTTTCCTTCATTATTTCATTTATTCCCCAAAATAACATTATGGAAATAGGTGTTATTACTAGTCCTACTTAGGAGTCCAGGGGGAAAAAATGCAAAGGTTACTCAACCAAATTCATGCGTTAAGATTCACATGTGTGAGTATTTGCCTCAAAAACCTGTGTTCCTTATTTCAAAAGAGTAAATATATATTATCAATATGATATATATTGTATCGTGTATATTATATATGACTTATAACTATATATGAGTATTATACATGCATAGAAAGAGACTCAGTAGGGAACATACATTTATCTATCAGCATAGGTAATGCCAGCAGAGAGAGATGGCATTTACATTTTCTTATTTTTCTGTGTTTTCTAACTTTCTGCACAAGTACTGCTTCCAAAATAATAAATGGTGCTTAAAAAGACGCACTCTAAGCCAGCGAGCTGCAGAACGGGAGGAGGGAGGAGGGGGGAGGGAGGGTCGGGCCAGGCCGGCTCTTCGGCTGTGCTGTCCTCTCCAGCGCGGCGCGTGCTCCTCTGTCAGCTGGCGCCCTGCCGTGTACTATGAGGCTATCATGAGGCTTATGGCGCCCTTTCCTCTGGCAGAAGCCCACGTGGCAGGAGTTGTTATGTAGTACCCAGAAGCTTAGCATTTAACCAAGTTTCCCACTGATGCTTCTGTGGTGCCATCCAGGCCAGTAGGGAGAGAGCGTCCTGGGAGGCCCAGAGCCTGGGGTGGAGCAGGTAAGGACGAGGGAGCTGGCAGGGCTGGTTTCAGCTGGCAAGGCTGTGAGTAGATGCCTGAATGGACATCCTACCAACAAGTGGTCTTGGGAGCTGAAGAACCTACCGAAACCGTGGAAAGATGGGGTATTGGCAAAGTAAGGGCCACCTGGTCAGTGGGCAGAAGGCTTCATTCGACTGAACCCCTGTGGCTCTGAGCTTTCGGGGGAAGCCCCTTCCCATCTGGATGGACCGTGTCTTCAGGGGAGTTGGGGACTGTGTGGGTTTGTGAGCTTCTGCGGCCATGCTGTGACTTTCTGCCTTGTCCGCCGCAGACTGAAAAGAAGAACGTGAAGATGATGAACCAGAACGGGCTGTTCAGAATCGGCTTCGTAGATGAGCTGGAGGCGCAGATCTTGGAGCTTCCGTACACGAAGGGGAAGCTCGACATGGTTGTGCTGCTGCCATCCGGTTCTGCAGACAACCTGAAGGCCCTGGAAGAGGTGAGTCTTCATTTGCACGTCTCTGCAGCTGCGGTCCGCGGGGTCCCAAAGAGCCTGGCACAGCTGAGCGACTGAGCAACAGTGACGACAACAGGGCTCCCCTGTGGCTCAGTTAGTAGAGAATCCGCCTGCAATGCAGGAGACCCAGGTTCGATTTCTAGATTGGAAGGTCCCCGGGGAAGGGAATGGCCACCCACCCCAGTGCTCTTGCCTTGAGAATCCCATGGTCAGAGGAGCCTGGCGGGCTACAGTCTACGGGGTTGCAAGGAATGGACACGACTGCGCGACTAACACACACACACACCATGTTTCATCATACCATCCTGAGGAAGGATGGTATCTGGGCTATCAGAGAATACGCACGAATCTGAACTCATGAGATATTTATTTCTCATTTGTTGAGAACTAAAGAACAAATTCCAAAAATATTAAGATAGGACTTTCTTTGCTCATCCCATGGTTCTTTGGAGTTATTTTTCCAGACCAAGGGATCTGGAGGCTGAGGAACTTGAGAATTGTAACGAAATAACTTCCCCTTTTCCCTGAATATCCTGATGTCTGGCCTCTTCTCACACTATTTTGCTGTAGCTCAGTTAGAGATCCTTTAGCTTAATCCTTGTCCTCAGTCCTTGTGCTTTGACAGAAGTGGAGGTGCTGATGTTGAAGCAGATTGCTTGTGAAGTAGGAATTAATAAAGGCTAGGGAACTAATAAAGGAATTAATAAAGGTTCAGCTTGGTGGGGTTGGGGTGGGGACTAGAGAAAATGAGACAGAAAGATAGGGATATGGGAGAGCAGGCGTGACGACGAGAACTGTGACTGTTACCCCGAGTGTGTCACGTGCCGGCGCTATGAGAGGGCTTCCCAGGCGGCACTGGTGCTGAGAACCCGTGCAGGAGACACCGGAGACCCGGGCTCCATCCCTGGGTCGGGAAGGTCCCCTGGAGAAGGAAATGGCACTCCCCTCCGGTAGGCTTGCCTGGAAAGTTCCATGCACAGAGGAGCCTGGCGGGCTACAGCCCCTAGGGCCACAGAGAGCCTGACACGACTGAGCGACTGGGCACAGGGGGAAGTACTTTACATACATTAGTTTGCTTAATCCTTGCAGAGCTGCAGGGGCATTATCTCTGTTTGATAAAAGAGGAGGTTGGACTTCAGAACAATAAGGATTGGTCAAGCTCACCCGGCAGAATCAGATGAGCTTTGCTGGGCGTTGAGCACTAACCTGTCAGACACCAAAGAACAGCGGAGTCCAAATTTTCCGGTATCTTTTAGAGAGGAAAGAGATTTTCTTGGAGGACTTTTAAATGAAATCAGAGCATTCTGAGGCAAAGACCTTGAGGATTGTTACCAGCAGTGGAAATAGACGCAGGCCCCCCCTTTGAAGTGTGTAGGGCATCCTTTGCAAGCTCATTATCTGACCTTGAACATGATTTTCTTCCTCTTGTAGCTTGAAAGGAATATCACCTACGAAAAACTCGTGGCCTGGAGCAGTTCAGAAAATATGTCAGAAAAGAGAGTAGCCGTCTCCTTCCCTCGGTTCACCCTGGAAGACAGCTACGATCTCAACCCCATTCTACAAGACATGGGCATCACAGACATCTTTGATGAAGCAAAGGCTGACCTCACAGGAATCTCTCCAAGTCCCAGTTTGTACCTGTCCAAAGTTGTCCATAAAACCTTTGTGGAGGTGGATGAGAACGGCACCCAGGCAGTCGCTGCCAGTGGGGTTGTCGGCATGGAAAAGTCCTCCCTGTCCTGGGAGACCTTTAATGCTAACCGCCCTTTTCTCTTTTTCATCAGACACAACAAAACCCAAACCATTCTCTTCTATGGCAGGGTCTGCTCTCCTTGAAAGGAGAACACGGTCTGGTACTCGGAGCTGGGAGAAAGCGATGATACAATTCACCCCTGATATCTCAGGGGCATTCGCGTTTTCGCTAACATCCAAAGCTGACTGAATTTCATCACGACTCCATGCTCCGTACCTCCGGCCCTTAGTCCTCACTTCTCCTGACCTTTCTCTCACCCTGTAGCAGGTTCTCATCTAAGTTCTTTAGTATTAAAAGGTCCTTGCTTCCTCCCCAAACTTTCACCACCCTAAGCTTTCAAGCTTATAAATTTGCCCACTGTGACCTGAAGGTCCACATAATTGAGGACGATATAGATTCTAAGTTACTGACCTCCTTATAAAGGAATCCTGAAAGTTCAAGTCATTAGTCTGCTTCTAGGAACTGGCAGACTCAGAAAACACTTTTGCACAGGTGGCAGGAGAAAAGGTTTCCGTGGAATCTGTTTGGGAAACTCAGCTGTCCTCCTGCCGCAGCTGCAGTCCTGGTGCCCCGGGGTCGGGGGTTGGGGGTGCTCCTCCCCTTCCTCGTCTGTCTTCTGCTGCCTGGAGGGTATCCTGCGGGGGCGGGCTTGGTGGCGGCTCAAGGGAGTAAGAGCCCCCCAGCTGCGTGCATTTTGCAGAGGGCAGAAGGGTATTTGTCTTGTGAATCTGATATGGACTCAAGAGAGTAGCCAGTGAATTAAAAAGAGATGTGGTCCCAGTTTTCCTTGCAGAGCCATCACCACGAAGCACCTCCTGTCTCTTCTTCACAGCTGTCCTCAGAGACTTCTCCTCTGTAGTTGCTCCTAAGGGCTTCCCTGGTGGCTCAGACGGTAAAGAACCCGCCTGCCAATGCAGGAGACATGGGTTGGATCCCTGGGTTGGGAAGATCTGGAGAAGGAAATGGCAACCCACTCCAGTATTCTGGCCTGGAAAATCCCATGGACAGAGGAGCCTGGTGGCTACAGTCCGTGGGGTCACACAGAGTCGGACACGACTGAGCGACTGAACTGAATTGCGCTGGGCATGCGCGGAGCTGCTCCTAAACACTCAGTGCTGCCTCACTGCGGCCCCTCCCATCCCCTCTCCATCCTCTGCCACGTGGACCGATCTGTCCTCCCAGGGGCCTCCTAAGAGCCGGCTGGGGCCTGGGCATAATGCTCGTGGAAACCCTTTTCCATCAACTGAAAGCCAGACACCAGAGCATTCAAGACCCCAGGGCCTAGGACCTTTGTTCTCGGAGGTGTTGATCTGAGTTCTTGAGCTCTGCCTCAGCTGCACGCGCTGGAATGACCACGGACACGCTCTCCCGTAAAGGTGAATCTGCCGTCTTGACTGTGGTCTGGTTCCCCGGCCCTGCGGCTGCCCTCCTCCCAGCCGCCCCTGTTGGGGACATGTGCCTGTAGCCGTTCTTACAGGAGAAGGTGGGTTAGCTTTACCTGCTCCTGTGCTGGTCCTTCCCCTGGTTCTCTCTGTGCTGGAGAAGACAAGCGTCATGTTCTTTATACAGGCGTCTCATGGCTGAAACTTGCTCATAGCATAAAAAAAATGAGGTACCAGTGTTGCCTCATTGGTAACATGAGGCTGCTCTTCCAAGTCCTGTACCCAGAATACATGTCTCACGTGTCAAATTTATCTCAGATAACCAAAAATAGTCTCTCCCGTAGTTTCTTTTTGAGGGTAAGGTTTCCGGGACTGATTCCACATTAACCTGACAGTACAGCTGGACACAGACCGGGACCTGTATTATGGGTCTGGCGTTGTCTGGTGTTGCTTTTGTTCTCATTCTGTTCCTTGATATGCATATTTTCTCATTTGCATTGGGGTTTTCCAGAATTTTAATCATGAGGGGAAAATGAATCTGTTGACAATGAAGAGAAGAGTGTGATTCTTAAACCAGTCTGTAAGTCAGTAAACACCGTCTTTACTGACCTTTCATTGATCAAAATGTTTCCTAGTGAATAAAGCATTTTGTCATAAAATATGTATGATTTGTTACCAGCTGACTTTTTTTTTCGTGACATGAATACTTTCAAGCTCTTCATCCAAAAATGCAGTAATACATACCCTATAAAGCTAACAATTCTCAGTTATTAAGGAATAACACATCCTGTGCCTGTAATAACTCTTTCCCCAGCTTTTCACCCTAAGTACGTATTAAAAACATATAAAAAAAGATAAAAACTCACAGTAATTCTAAAACCTAAGAGCGATGGCCAGTGGATCATCAGAATAAGGCAGACCCCGCTGCTGATCTGGGGTCTGACCCCAAGCGGATGTGGCCGGGTGGAGAGGCGTGGCTGACGAGGCACCTGTGTGTCTGCCTGCCTTATTTTCTTCCCACAGCCGCCATCCGCTGGGTGCAGGAACACCAGATGGTGGCCAGTCTACACCGAGGCACCCGTCTCTCTGCCTCGTACTTGTTGCTGTCTCCCGGCCGGCGTATTTGTAGGGTGGACATGTACACACTGCCGAGTTTAAAGTGGATCACCAACGAGGACCTACTGCAGGGCGCAGGGAGCTCTGCTCAGTGTTCCGGGCCACCCGGATGGGAGGGGACTTTGGGGGAGAATGGATGCTTGTGTATGTACAGCTGGGCCCCTCTGCTTTTCACTTGAAACCATCACACATTATAAATCTGCTATACCCCAGTACAAAATAAAAAGTTAAAACACATCCGTTTTCTTTCTGAAACCACTGCGAGACTGGATGAAACTCCCCAAGTCTGACTCAGAGGAAGGCCCCTCTAGTCATTACAAGTGAAGTCCTTCCAGGGAGCAGAACCAGAAGGAGCCCGGTGGAGACGTCCTGGGCGTGCATGGTGCCTCTGCTTTGCGTGTCAGAGTCAGGCCGTCCAGAGGCGAGAGTGAGCCAAAGAACCACAGCAGATGGAGCCCCGAGACCGGGGAATTAGGCTCCGAGTTAGAAGCCCCCTGACTCTTTTTCCTACTCTCAAACCAGCGAGACCGACCCTTCAGTGTGGCAGGTGGAGGCAGTGAGGGCCCGCCGGTCAGTGGGCTGCTGTGGGGGGCAGAGAGCCAGCCAGGGCCGGCAAGTCGGGGGTGGGATCAGCCACTTCTGGTCCGAGGTCTCCTGTCCACAACGCTGACAGGCCAACACATGAGACAACATCGTACAAGAGCAGTGTATTCATTTACGTCAGCTCTCTCTTCTGGTAAGAGAACCACGAAAGTACAGGAACTAACAGGCTCTCTGGTACTCTACTTCATAGGTTCTGTTTGTTCTATTTTATTGCAGCTCAAGTTTTCTTTGACTGCATACAGTTTTCTTACAAATTTCCGCCTGAAATTGCTCTTCAGTTTTCCCTTCTGGGGCAAGCCAGAACTTGTAGTGCTTCGTCCCCGATGGCTGTTTACATCTTTTGCATGTGTGCCTTTTACTAAAACTACCATGTCGTTAACCTGTGCTGCAGGTCCTGTAACTGGTGGCAGGGAAAGGAAGCTGAGCAGTTGCCTCCATGAATTTCTTTGCTCCAAGGTTGAATGCCAGCTTCAAAGTTGTTCTTTCTTCACGTTACTAATGCTGTATTCTTGCTTTTCCGAATCTACTGTCTTAGTCTCTTCTTCTTATTCAATAAAAGCTCCACAAAATTTATCCCCATATTTGCACACCTCTTACCAATATATTTTCCATATTTAATATTTAATTAATTAAAAATTCCTTTATTTTAATATACTATTTTGCTTATAAATAATGATATCCATATTACTGCATCAAACAATGTTTCAGCTACAAATGGGCAAAAAAGATTTCAGAAACAACCAAATGCATGACCGTGGGGCTGATGGAAATCCACACAGGTTTTGTCAATTGACATAGGTTCTGAATAAACCAGCCCATGTCCAAGGCTGAATAAATGGGAAAGACCTACAGGGTTATAGAAAAAAGTAGTTCCAAATAAGGACGGGATACATCAAGCTGTGAGACTTCAGAAAATCATTTATGGCAAGAGCCAGAAGAGGGGTGTGGACATTTCGGCTGAACAGTCAGGGTTAAGGGGGCGTGTGTCTACAGATCAGAGCTGAGATCAGCCGTGACAAGAGCTGAAAGAAGGAAGTGAAATATAAGAAGACTCTTAGGGCGCTAAAAATATCATGTGTGCGTTAGTTGCTCAGTCGAGTCCGACTCTTTGTGCCCCAACGGACTGTGGCCCACCAGGCTCCTCCGTCCATGGGATTTCCCAGGTAAGAATACTAGAGTGGGTTGCCGATTCCTTCTCCAGGGGAATCTTCCCAACCCAGGGATCGAATCCAGGTCTCCTACAATGAGAAGCCCACACACTGCAACTAGAGAGTAGCTTCCGCTGGCCAAAACAAGACAAAGCCCAAGAGCAGCAGTGAAGACCCAGCACAGTCAAAAATAAGTAAATAAATCTTAAAAAAAAAAATTGTTGCTTTTGTTGTTCAGTTGCTAAACCATGTCTTACTGTTTGCGACTCCATAGACTGCAGCTCTCCAGGCTCCCCTGTCCTTCGCCACCTCCCGGAGCCTGCTCGACTCTAGTGTCCATCCAGCCGGTGAGGCCATCCAACCATGTCATCCTCCGTCACCCCCTTCTCCTCCTGCCCTCAGTCGTTCCCAGCATCAGAACCTTTTCTAATACCAGGCTGCTGCCCACTGACTTCTCCAGCAGGAATACCGCAGTGGGTCCATGCCCTCCTTTGTCCTGGCCTACCCTGTGCCGAAACCGCACTGGAGTATTTGATGGCAGGTCTTGCCCTCTCCTGGAACAGGTCTCACAGTCTGCTTCAGGAGCATTTGGGCTATTCTTGGCGCTCTGCTATTCCATATAAATTTGGAATCGACTGGTTAATTTTTTGAAAAACGAAAACTCTTGGGATTTTGATTGAGATTATAATAACCAATTTTTTGAGAATTGACATTTTTACAGTATGGAGTCTTCCAAACCACAAAATTTTTCCCAGCATTTGCTTAAATCTTCTTAATGTTCCTATATTATGTTTGATATTTTTCTATTTACAGGTTTGCACATTTTTCAGTTTTAATAAGTATGAGATGCTTTTTTGGTAATCTTTTAAATTGTACATTTAAGAAATTTTCAATTTCTAACTGTATGTTGCTCGTATATTAAAATATTTGTTTTTTTAATATTGAGCTCACATTCAGCAACTTGCTAAAGTCACTTTTCAGTTGTTGCAATGTGTGTGTGTGAGTTCCTTTGTAAATGATTATTCTGTTTTTTCATTTTGAATCTTCAGGCTTTATTGATTTAATCTATCAATTGTTTGTGCTTCAAGTTTCCTTACTGCAGTTTTTTAAATGCATTTTTATTGTAGTATAGTCGATTCACAGTTTTGTGTTGGCTCCTGCTGTGCAGCCAGGTGCGTCACTTGTACACACACATATATCCACTGTTTCTCAGATTCTTCTCCCGTATAGGTCATTACAGAGTACTGAGCAGATTTCCCTGTGCTGCGCTGTAGGTCCTCGTTATATATATATATTTATGTTGTGCTGTTGTTCAGCTGCTAAGTCAAGTCCTCCTCTTTGGGACGCCACGGACTGCAGCATGCTGGGCTCCTCTGTCTCTCACCGTCTCCAGGAGGAGTCTGCTCAGTTTCATGTCCATTGAGTTGTTGATGTTTTTATATATAAATAGTAAGGTACATATGTCAGTCCCAATCGACCAATCTGTCCTCCCTCCCCACCCCTCTCCTTCCTTGGTGACCATAAGTTTGTTTTCTACATCTGTGACTCTTTTTCTGTTCTGTAAATAAGTTACTTTGTACTTTTTTTTTTTTTAAGATTTCACATATAAGTGGTATCATTTGATTTGGTTCAGTTTTGAATGGAAGCAGTGATAGCAGACACACTTGTTTTTTGTTTGATCACAAATAAAATACTGTGTTTTTCATCTCTCTCCATTTCTTTCTATGTATTAACTCCACTGAAGAGCATGTAGTATGAGTGTGATTCCTACTCAATGTGTAAAGATGCCAATGTTCGCTCCATTAATGTGCCAATTCTGAGAAGTCCCCAGAGGACTCTTCACAGACCTTGATAAACTGATACAGTTTATTTAAAGGAGAATGTATATAAGGTTTGCCAAGGAATTTGGGGGAAGCAAAAACAGTGAAAGGGCTTGGCTAGATAATTAAAACACGTTTGTCTTCGGTGAGCTGTCCAATGGGTAGAACCAAAGACAGAGATGCTTGGTCAGGTATTTTGGGGGTGGAGGTGAGGAGAGCGGTCCTCAGAGAGAAACGTGACAGGGTAAGGGGCAAGTTAACCCATCCTGAGGCCTCAAGTGGACACTGGCTTCTGTGATACCATGGGGGCTCTGGAGGACACGCTGCACTAGAAAATCGGCCTCATTCTGATGCAAGGGACCTGTCTGTCCTTTTTACCCTTCTGCAGGTGAGACACACCTGGGGTGTGGCTTGGCTAGGGGCAGGCTGCTGCCTGGCTTCCCAGGCAGGTGGCTTCCAATTAGCTGGAAGTCATTTGACCAACAAAACTGTGACTACGAATTATCAGCCGAAACAGCAACTGGGTGACAGGAGCAGTGGCGGGGGAGGGCAGTCTGATTGGGACCCCAGGAGCACCCCTGCATTTTAGTGAAGAAGAAGAAACTTCTAGGCAGTCTCAGTAACAGACATGTGGAGGTTGCGCCAAGTCTTGGGGGTGGGGAAGCCATTAGTGCTCTGGTTTGGGGCTCACTCTTTGCTCCGCTCACTCCTGAGCATGGAAAGCATTCTCCTATTCTCTAATCATCCACCGATTTCTTACCTTTAGGATCGTTTTGATGTGGAAAGGAAGAAACTGACAGAAAAATGGGATTGAGGCAGGGTCTAATGATTGGAGGGTGTGATGATATTGACAATTAGGTTTAGAGAAAGCAACAGTGAGCTCTATGACCAAAGAGGGGAGGGCTTCCCTGGTGGCTCAGTGGTAAAGAATCTACCTGCGAAGAGAATCTGCAGGAGACTCGGGTTTGACCCCTGGGTCAGGAAGATCCCCTGGAGGAGATCATGCCAACCCACTCTAGCATTCTTGCCAGAATAATCCCCCGAACAGAGGAACCTGGCAGGCTATAGTCCATGCTATCGCAGAGTCGGATACAACTGAAGGTATCGAGCATGCACACATACAGCCAAAGGGAGGAATTGTAGAGTTCAGCAGTTTATAGCAGGAACAGCTCCTGGTGATGGCAGCACCCAAAGCGTGACCCTGTGCATGAGCTACAAGCCGGAGGGAAGGTGAGGGTCAGGGGGAAGGGAGGTCACTGACACACATGTGAAGACACGAGAGGGGCAGTGGCAGGCAGGGTGGACAGGAAGTCACGTGACAAGGACCAAGGGGGCTTCTGGAGGGGGAAAGGATGCCCCGGCAAGATGGGCCATCTCTAAAGGACACGCTGAAGGTGACTGAAGGAAGAAATGCTTGGGAGAAGCAGAAGCAAGCAGAGAGGCAAGGAATGGGGACCTCACATTCTAATTGCAAGCTGAGAGTGGTTGTCCCCAGGAGAAGACTTTGTGGTCTGTAGTGGTCTTCGGAGGAAAACTAGGTTTTCCTGTAAAGGTGAGTTGGTAGAAATAATGCTTTAGGAGAAAGCAGAGGGCTTATGGAGATAAGTGGGAAATAGAACAGAGAGTCCAGGGTCACAGAGAAAGGGATTAGGAGATATCAACTGATGGACATATTAAAACATACAGCACTATGGCCAGCTCAAAGATATCTTGTTATTTTATTTATTAAAATAAAAAATAATCATTTTATTTTTTAGTGGTTTTTTTTAAAATTTATTTGGTTGCATCAAGCAAATTGTGAATATTGAGACTGGAACATACATTATCCATGGTCTTAGCAGCTGCTTCACTAAGCTGCTTCTTTAGGCAGTCAGGTGAGAGGGAAGAGCTAAGATGGCCTTCTAGGATTCGCTGCTTGGCAGCAGCGACAAATCTTTACTCACTTTACCAATAAGAATCATCTAAAGATCCAGCGGAGCCAGTAGGAATACCCTAGGGGTGGCAGGAAAGGCTGGAATTTGGAGGTGTAATTTCTTAATGAGTTTTCAAAAATAGTGTTGTTTTCCTGAAATCAGTGAGCTTGTTGGATGTTCATGAATTATTGGCACTTATTCCAGCATCTGTGGCCTAGTGGTAAAGAATCCGCCAGCCAAATGCAGGAAACACAGGAGACTTGGGTTCGATCCCTGGATCTTGAAGACCCTGGAGAAGGAAATGGCCACCCACTCCAGTATCCTTGCCTGGGAAATCCCAGACAGAGGAGCCTGGTGGGGGTTGCAAAAGAGTCGGACACGATTTAGTGACTACGCCAACAACCAGAGTCTGGTACATAGTAAACTCTCAACAGATGTTCAGTAAGTGAATTGAAATGAGACATTTCATAATGAATGGGCAGAACCCTGAAAACAGGAGTGGTGTGTGTGTGCTGCCTACTCGCTTTCCTCACTGCCTTTTCTCTTTCTTTTCTAGGAAGTTAGCTTTCTTACTGTTTTTCTTCCTTTGTATCTGGTAACCTCTAATCATGCAACTGCGAAGTTAACTTTACTGTGGAGTCTGGTCTTGTCAGGACAGCTCTCCTTACATCTGTGGTCAGGAAAGTATGCTTTCATCCAGATGTTCACCCAGGCTGCAGACCAGCGCTTCCTGACCTTGGCTGCCCATCAGGGTCACCTGGAGGTGATAAAATTCTGACGCCTGTTCTACCTTAAGGGTGCTGACTCAGTTGTCTGGTGGAGGGGGCGGGGAGCCCTTGGCCATAGATTTTTCAAGTTTCCCAGGAGATTTTGCTGTGCATCCAGGGTGGAAAACCAGTGGTCTGAATGGTTCTGTTCAGAGGTCCCCTCTATCTCTAGGGAGGAAGACCCTCCTATCACCGTCTGTCCCCACCCCAGATGGGAAGGGATTCGTTACTCTTGGTCATTCCAGCTTCTTTCATCCCGGGTTGCATTCCTGCTTTTAGGAATTCTTATTTTGTCATCTGGTTGATTTAGATCTCTTTATGCTTTGGACCCTAAAAGAATGTCTGAGAGACTTTGGAGAAGTGAGAATTGAAACTCTATTCCTCTGTGTCGAGGTGTATACTATTCACAGCACAGTTGCTCACAACTTCAAGTGCAGAACTTCGCAATCATGAAGGAAAGAAACAGAAAATTCAATCCTCAGTTTTATTGTAACCCTTGCATGCTAATTTTATTAGGGAAATAGCCATTGAGAAACCAAAGCTTGTTTCACAGGAAATGCAAGCCATGATGACTAGGGAGAGGCAGAGAGAGCTATAAATTAAAGACTTCAGCTACTCATTTAGCACATGCTTCCTGGTTCCTTGCCCTGCCACCTCTGTCTTTCCAGAAACCAGGTAAGTTCCTTCTGCACCAACTTAAGATTTCTGTTATGAGAGCCCCATGTTTGTTAGTTTGAAAGAAGTATTTTTCTTGTACTAATCCCGAGTACCTAATTTGCCTTGGGGTGATTTCATATAATTCAGTGTTTATCCAGCCTTGAAAATGTTATCTTGTCTGACAGTAAATTAATTCATTTTATTTTTGAGTGAACCTGCAAGAAATCTTTGCAGGAAAATTTGGGATTGAGATAGAAGTTTAAACAGCAGATCTAAAATGCCTTTGCAGGGATGGGCCCTTGACAGTAAAAATCCCTCAGAGTAGGCTTTTGATTGGCTTTAATCCCATTTTTGCTTTAAGACTTTTCTTTGTTAACTAGTTGTAATTTGGCTGGTGAAAGTGAAAGCATTAGTCGCTTAGTTGTGTCCGACTTTCTTCAACCCCGTGGACTATAGCCGGCCAGGCTCCTCTGTTCTTGGAATTCTCCAGACAAGAATATTGGAGTGGGTAGCCATTCCCTTCACCAGGGGATCTTCCCAATCCAGGGATCGAACCTGGGTTTTCTGTACTGCAAGCAGATTTAGCTGGTGATGAAGAAAATACAGAACATGTTCTAGTCATTTTTGGGAAATGTTAATTGCTCTTTAAATTTGATTTTTGTGAGATAAACAAAAGTAACATGAACTCACTGCATAAGCTTGAAAGAATATAGAAAGCTATTTAAAAAAAAGCTCTTTTGCCCCCAGTTAATAACCCATGGCCAGAGATACGTGACTGCCCTTTAAGAACGTTCAGCCTAGGTCAGGCTCACATGCAGCTAGGGACGGGGCTTTAAGAGGGCTCGTGTATCTGGCCACTCGTGCTGGATTTGAAGCAACTGAGAAAACAGAGTCAGAGAAGGCCACTTTGCTCTTGTTGAGGCTGGATCCGAGAACTCTGCTTGGACCTGAGGCCAACCCTTCCTAGCCAGCCCCTGGCCTTGTTCTCAGTGGCGGGACACGCCTGACATCGGAGGGCCAGGGCTGGGCCGGCCCGGGAGAGGCAGCGGGCAGGCGGGTGCTGGTGCGGGCGGTCCCGACAGAAGGAGAGAGAGCAGAGCCTCCCGGGGATTCACTCTGCTCCCTGGGCCACGACGCCCCGTGATTCACGTGAAGAGCAGGGCTGGGAAGTGCCTTTTGGCTGTGAGGGCGAAACTCTCTGTGTCCTGGCTCAGCGCCCAAAGAGAAGTGGGAGAGGGTGCCCTGACATGAAGCCCTGCAGCTGAGTGGACCATGCCCACCGGGTTCTGATTGCTGTCGCTGCAGGTCCTGCTGGAATCATCATGGACTCACTGGTCCCAGCAAGCACTTGGTTTGGGTTGGATCTTTTCAAAGACCTGAGTAAAATGGATGAGGGCAACGTCTTGTTTTCCCCTGCGGGCATTTCAACCACCATCGGAATGCTGCCCCCAGTGACCCAAGGAACCACCGCCACCCAAGGGCAGAAGGTAGGGTGGGTTTTCCTTGCTTCCCAGCCACAGGCTTGTCTCTGGGGGCAGCACTCCGCCGTTACCTCGAAAACCTGCCTCCCTTGATCTGTGGGCCAGGAAAAGGAAGCATCTGAATGGAGCGATTTCAGGTCTATCAGCGAAGTCCTTTCCCCTCTTCCAATACCATCATGCCCTCTGCTCCCAAATGCTTGAGATTCCTTTGGGCGAGTGTCTTTGTCCAAAGCAATTCAGTCCAGTTCAGTCGCTCAGTCATGTCCGATTCTTTGTGACCCCATGAACCGCAGCACGCCAGGCCTCCCTGTCCATCACCAACTCCAGGAGCTTACTCAGACTCATGTCCTCTGAGTCGGTGATGCCATCCAACCATCTCATCCTCTGTCGTCCCCTTCTCCTCCTGCCCTCAATACTTCCCAGCATCAGGGTCTTTCCAATGAGTCAGTTCTTTGCATCAGGGGACCAATGTATTGGAGCTTCAGCTTCAACATCAGTCCTTCCAATAAATATTCAGGACTTATTTCTTTTAGGATGGACTGGTTGGATCTCCTTGCAGTCCAAGGGACTCTCTAGAGTCTTCTCCAACACCACAGTTCAAAAGCATCAATTCTTCGGCTCTCAGCTTTCTTCACTGTCCAACTCTCATCCATACATGACTACTGGAAAAACTATAGCTTTGACTAGACAGAACTTTGTTGGCAAAGTAATGTCTCTGCTTTTTAAAGGTTTGCAATACCTTGCTCCTTGTCTTCCAAGGATCAAGCGTCTTTTAATTTCTTGGCTGCAGTCACCATCTGCAGTGATTTTGGAGCCCCCCCAAAATAAAGTTTGTCACTGTTTCCATTGTTTCCCCATCTATTTGCTATGAAGTGGCAAAGCCATTAAGCTCATAATTAAAGGTAGAGCAAGAAGGACAGAGCCTCCTGGGGGAAATGACATGATCCCCACTGTGGTGTGAATGACACATCAAGGACGGATGAGTGAAGGGACTAACCGGCAGAGGTGAGAGCAGTGCACAGCCCAGAGCTTTTCATGACTTTGCAGGAACAGGACTGCTGCCTGCGTACCACGGAGGTCGGTTTAGCAGACACCCATCTTACCCTGACGGTCCCTGTGAGCTCTCACCACTGCTCTCACCAGTGCCATAGTACTTTTTTTTTTCTTTCCCCCCAGGTGCCTTTCTCTGAAAAAGACACAGAAAGCTCAAGAATCAAAGAAGAAAAAGAGATGGGGAGACACAGGCTTCCCTGGTGGCTCCCTGGTAAAGAACCCACCTGCCAATGCAGGAGACCTGGGTTCATCTCTGGGTCGGGAAGATCCCCTGGAGAAGGAAGTGGCAACCTGCTCCAGTCTTCTTGCCTGGAGAATCCCATGGACAGAGGAGCCTGGAGGGCTACAGTGCACGGGGTCACAAAAGAGCAACTTAGCGAGTAAACAAGAAACAGGACATGCCTTATAGTGTCCAGTGATGACTTTGTAGAAGTGGGTTCCCTGGGGAAAAGTGTAGACGCTGTGATACTTATTGTTAAGCCAAATAATGTGGCTTACAGAGTGCCAGACAATAATAAACCCTAGTGTTAAGAGGAGACCTCAGCTTTAATGCTCACCAACCACTAGGACATACATCCATAAAGGCTAATAGACTGAAGGGTCCCTGTAGCAGAGGGAATGTGTTTTGGAGTTAGCACGTGCATGTGCTAAGTCACTTCAGTCATGTCCGGCTCTTTGTGACCCCGTGAACTGTGGCCCACCAGGCTCCTTTGTCCATGGACTTCTCCAGGCAAGAATGCTGGAGTAGGTTGCCACTTCCTCCTCCGGGGGATCTTCCCGACCCAGGGATCTAACCCGTGTTTCGTATGTCCCCTGCCTTGGCAGGCAAGTTCTTTACCATTAGCGCTACCTGGGGAGCCCATTTTGGAGTTAGAGTTCAAATTCTGGCTTCATCACTTAACAGCTGTGCTAGTCTGGGCACGTTGTCCATCTTTAAGCCTCTGTAAAGTGTCTAGTAGAGCACCCGGCACAGACTGTGACTCACCCGTGGGCGCTGTGATAGTAGTGGGTGATATTATTGCTACAGACTTCCCTGGCGGCTCATGGTAAAGAATCTGCCTGCAATGCAGCAGACCCAGGTTTGGTCTCTGGATCCAGAAGATCCCCTGGAGAAGGGAATGGCAACCCACTTCATGTTCCTGCCTGGAGACTTCCATGGCCAGAGGAGCCTGGCAGGCTACAGTCATGGGATCTCAGTCAGACAGGACTGAGCGACTAACACATTCACCACATTCCATTTTCATTTTAAAGAATTTTCCCTACTCTGTTGATGTTTTATTCAAAGAAATATGAGCGTAGGACCAGTGACTTCTTGAGATCTCTTCTAGGGTCATGGCATCCCTCACCCACAGGACAGTCTGTAGGTCAGGGCTGGCATCCAGAGAGGAGTAGAGCTCCCCGGGAGGTCACGTCTGCCATGACCCGTGTCGCCGCCCTTTCCCAGGCCCTTGTAAAATGGTGGCTGAAGTCCCCCAACAGTGTGAGCCATTCGTTTCACGATCCCACGTGGCAGGTGGTCTGCAGGGCTCAGTTGCATTTATGAGTCGTCAGGCTTCCTTCCAGAGCATGTGCAGCACAGCCGGGCCCAACAGCGGCTCCGCGGTCCGGTCAGGCTGCCGGTGCGCAGAGCTGGTCTCAGGTGCTTTCTCTCCCAAGCATGGTCCCGCGCAGTCTTTGTGCAGACTCGGGCGACAGACGCCCCGAGGGACACCGCAGGCGACAGACGCCCCCCAGGGACCCCGCGGGCGACAGACG
>ML661903.1:135069-178525 GCA_007570785.1 Antilocapra americana | reverse complement strand
CCCGCGGGCGACAGACGCCCCCCAGGGACCCCGCGGGCGACAGACGGCCCTCCTAGGCGAGGGGCTTTCACTCTTTGGCCACTGAGTGTGATGTTATCTGCGGGCTTTTCACACACGGGGTTCTGTCCGTGGGATTCTCCAGGCGAGAAGGCTGGAGTGGGCTGCCATGCCCTCCTCCAGGGCACCCTCCTGACCCAGGGACCGAACCCGAGGCCCTCCGTCTCCGGCGTTGGCAGGCGTGTCCTTTCCGGCTGCGCCGCCGCGGGAGGCGGAAGCGCAGCGGTGACGTCACCGCGTCGCCAATTTCTGCTCGGGGCTCCCCCTGGTGTCTGTTCGCAGTGCTGCAGGCCCTGCGCAGGTTGATGCCTTTGTGCTCAGCGACCAGCCCGGTGCCTGCGGCTCTTGATGCTCAGGTTCAGGCAAGCCTCTGAAAAGTCAGGGGCCTGGACACACAGTCCACCCTTGTTTCTCTCCTCAGGGAGTTGGGGTCGAGCGTTTTCTCCCAACCACACCATGGGTGTGGCGGGGAGAAACTGGTGCGTGAAGGTCGGGAATTGTCCTGCTGGGCTTCACTGCAGTCTGCTACTAGGCGCCATGCTTCTCTGGGCTACAGGAACCTCTCAGCTGGTTTCTGAATTTCTTCCAGAGGCATTTGGTCTTTGTATTGTTAAGCTGTTTCCAGTGGGGGAAGAATGGCATCCAGAACCTACACCAAGCTCAAGGATGGCCCCCAAGGCTGCTGCGTCTTCTTGGTGGGGAGGGTGGTGAATCTGGGTTTACTTTTGCCAAGATAACTCACTGAGTTTTTGTTTTGATTTTGAAGTTAGAGAAGACAGAAGAGATACATCACCAGTTCCAAAGGGTTTTGAGTGAGATAAGCAAACCCAGTGATGGTTATGAACTGAAAATAGCCAACCGGCTGTTTGGAGAAAAGACATACCTCTTCCTTCAAGTGAGTTTTGCTGAGTTCACAACATCTGTGAGTGGTACTCAAATGGCCAAATGACTCTGCTAAGACTGGGATCCTGGAGGCAAGCTGCCTAAGTTGAGTGCCTGGCTCACCCCACATCACTGGGGGTGTCCCTCCCACCTCTCCCTCTCAGCCTCCACCCCACCGGCCTCCTGACCTGTTCTCCAGAAAAGGGATACTCTTTTATCTTGACAATTTGATTTTTGCCTTAACCCTATTGAGCCTGCACAAAAATATGCATGGAAATACTCAGAGTAATTCACCCAGGCCCTAAAAAGGGCCTACAATGGTAGTCATCTTCATGTACAGATAAACTTATTTAGAAATGATGGCAATGGATAAATTGAATTTTAAAGCTATTTCTATTCCTTCCCTGTTTCTCCGAAAGAAATACTTAGATTATGTTGAAAAACATTACCATGCTTCTCTGGAACCTGTTGATTTTGTAAATGCAGCAGATGAAAGTCGAAAGAAGATTAATTCCTGGGTTGAAAGCCAAACAAATGGTAGTGTATGGATGAATCGTTCATCATAAAAACACTTCTGAGTACCTGCTGTGAGTGAAGCCCTGTGCTGGACGCTGCATAGGGTCTAAGGGTGCACACCGCTTTGGGAGGGGACCTGAGATGGGTATTTCAGGTTGGAAGGGGCAGGATTGGAGCTGAGGAGTGGGAGAATCCACTGCAGAGAGTGGAATGGTCTCAGCAGATGTGGAGAGAGCCAAGGGAATTGGCAGGGAACCACAGGAAGCCAACTTCCTGGAGACAGGTAGTGGGGGATCACAGTGACTTTGGGGTTCCTGCTACCTGGCTCATGTCTGTCGTGAGGTCACATTTTGACTTTTATGTGAGCCCCTTTCTTTCTGAGTTTGGGTCCATAAGTAAAAATGTCAGAGGGCTCCCTTCTCAGTCAGTGGAAGCATCAGCTCTCACTGAAGACGCGCCTCGGCCTCTGTGGTTGGGCCTCCTGCAGGGATGGCTGCAGCCTGGAGCCCGGTCCACACGGACTCGGACCGACGAAGCGCCGCCTCCTCCGTCCCGCCCTCACGTCCCGGTAGGAGCCAAGCTCGCATGGAATACCAGAGGGCAATGTCAAGATTTTGCAGAGCAGTGCTGATACTTTAGTGTTAGCATTTCAGAATACATTTTAAAAAAAGATACACTTATGGATTTGGCTGTACCAGGTCTTAGTTTTGGCTTGTGGGATCTCGAGTGGTGGCACACGAGGTCTTCAACTGCAGCCTACAGACTCTTAGATGCAGTCTGTGGGAGGGAGCTCCCTGACCAGGGAGAATACATTTCTTTTTTTAAAAAGTTTCGGTTAGCAGGGAGACATCTGTTATTTCAGATTGTAGTTTTTCTTCATACTCAGTCCAAAGGAAATGAAAATTTTAAAAGGGGGATAAAAGAGGATCTATCAAAGGTTGGTTGAAGGCAGTATTCTTCAGAATTTCATGTGGAATGGACTGAACCCAGAGATAAAACATCAGCTCCTTTGCAATAAAATAACAGATCTCTAAACCTCAGGTGGTAGCTATATTGAATGGGTAAAATTAATAATAGGTAACGCCGTGTACTTATTATGAACTGGATAGTTTTCTAAGTGCTTTTCTATATAGGAAATCATTGACTCCTTTCAGCAGCTCTGTGAGGCAGGTTTTATTCCTGTTTTACAGGTGTGGAAACTGAGGCCCAGGGAGCTTAAATAATTTACCCGAGATCCCTCAGTCGATGAGAGGCAAAGCTGGATGCCAGCAGAGGCAATCTGATTCCAGAGCCTGAGCTCTTAGCCCTCACACCTCAGTTTATCCCGTGGGATAAATTGGTGATGGGCAAAGTGAGAACTTCCTATGATTTCTGCCAGCGAACTCTTCAGGTGCTGCCCTGGCTGAGTTGTGAATGACCGGTCAAGTCCATGTTCATCGTATCTGCTATTTGTAGCACTTGTAATTTTGAAGATGGATCCATTTTGTTCTTGTTGCTGTTCATTTGCAGAGAAAATCAAGGACCTGCTTCCAGATGGCTCTTTAAGCAGCTCCATCAAGCTTGTGGTAGTGAACGTAATTTATTTTAAAGGGCAATGGGACAGAGAGTTTAAGAAAGAAAATACCAAGGAGGAGGAATTTTGGCTGAATAAGGTAAGTTCTTTAATTAATTTATGTGGTATGCTTACAGATAAAATGTAGAATCTGAAGTCATATTTGAGCAAGTATACATGGTATATGACTTCCCAGGTGGCTCAGTGGTAAAGAATCTGCCTGCTAATGTAGGAGATATGGGTTCGACCCCTGGTTCGGGAAGATCCTCTGGAGGAGGAAATGACAGCCCATTCCAGTACTCTTGCCTGAAAAATCCGATGGACAGAGGAGCCTAGCAGGCTACAGTCCAAAGGGTCACAGGAATCAGGCACAACTTAGCCACCAAACAACAACAATGTGATATATATATATATATAATGCTGATTCCTAGGCTCTGGTCTTTAGCACGGTCTTAGGTTGAGCGAATTATTTTGGGGAGCCCTCTTGGTGGCCTTCAGCCCCTTGACACTGCGAGCTCTGCTGACTCATTGCAGAGCACAAGCAAGACTGTGCCGATGATGACACAGCGCCAGTCCTTTAGCTTCAAGACCCTGGAGGACGTGCCAGCCAAAATTCTGGGCCTTCCATATCGAAACCGTGACCTCAGCATGTTTGTGCTGCTGCCCAATGACATCGACGGTCTGGAGAAGGTAAGCCCTTGCCTCTTCCTCGTGCTGCCTTCATCTCCCGAGGCTCTCTGTCCCAGAGCTTGTTTCTGGGTGAGTCTGGAGTTAGGGCTCTGATCTGGAGCTGGTGAAATAGAAAATATTTCTGTCTCTGCAGCAGGTAAAGATGGATATCTAAAGAGGAGCATTAAGTGGTGTCAGGTTTATTGAGAAGAACCAATACTAAAATAATTGGGGATGAGATAACATGAACATTTGAGGTCATATAGGAGTTCTAAAGATCACCCACCGTTCTCCAAAGTGGTTGATCTCTGTGCACCCTCTTTTCCAGGGAAGAAAATCACATATGCATGTAGGCAGCAATTTTTAATTCTATTCCCAGGCTATTGGACTTTGTAAATTCCTTTTTTTAGACATTTCATTTTTAAAAGACTTTTAAAGGGCAATTTTATGTTTACAGCAAAACTTAAAGGCAGATATAGAGATTTCCAATATACCCTGTGCCCCCGCGTGCCACAGCCTCCCCCATAATCAGCATCACTTACCAGTATGTTTTATTTAACTCCAAATAAACCTACCTTGATTCATAATAAAAGTCCATAGGACCCTTAATCATAAATCCCTTGGTTTAGGGCTGCCCACTGGTTGCTCAGACAGTAAAGAATCTGCCTGTAATTCGGGAGACCCGGGTTTGGTCCCTGGGGTGGGAAGGTCCCCTGGAAAAAGGAATGGCAACCTGCTCCAGTATTCATGCCTAGAAGATCCCATGGACACAGGAGTCTGGCAAGCTATAGTCCACGAGGTCGGAAAAAAGTCAAACACAACTGGGTGACTAACACTTAAACTAAAGCTACTTTGTTGTTAAAATATTGATGTGGTGAGTAGCCTGTAGTTTGGAGAACAGGAAGGTTGTTTCAAATCCCTTTTCTTCTATTTAGTAGCTTTCTACCATTTGACATTTCTTAATTTCTTTGAGTCTCAGTATTTTCTCATTTATAAAATGGGTTCCATAGTTCCTAATGTGTGTGTTGTAATGATCAGAATGTACACATATATACACACACTTACATAGACATGTATATCCTGGACCAACTCTGTCTCCTAGAATGAATCTAGGACATGAAAAAAACTTGCCTAGAATGGGTCCAGTTTTTGGAAAGTGCTCAATAAATCGATGGGTGCTGTATTATTAAGATACTAGATGCTATTCTGCTTCTGTGAAACGTGTTTAGCAACATTATATGTTGGCAAATACTTTGGGAAAGCAAAACGACAGTATGTATGCAAGCTTTATGAGATTGACACGCTACTTACTGTTCTAACAAGGCACTTATCTGCAAGCTTTAAAAGTATTCATAATTTGACTCAAAAACCCCAGTTGTGGGAATTACTGTAGGGAAATAATTCAAGAGAATAAAATTTCCTTTATGAGCCAACTCAGTAGCATCTTCATTAAATACCTGGTGGCCCAGATGGTGAAGAATCTGTCTGCAATAGAGGAGACATGGGTTCGATCCCCGGGTGGGAAAGATCCCCTGGAGAAGGAAATGGAAATCCACTCCAGTATTGCTGTCTGTAGAATTCCATGGACAGAAGAGCCTGGCAGGCTAGAGTCTATGGGGTTGCAAAGAGTCGGACACTAGTATGCTGGGCTTGAAATTTATGATAGTAACAATCATAATTTTATTATTAATAGATATCATATCCACAGTATCTATCAGCGTTTATCACTTGATACATATTTAGATGACTGTAAAATGAATGAAAGGATGAATGTTAGGTGGGATTTATCAGCTTGATGGAGATGTCTGTCAGTTTGAAGACGCTTAGGAGAGATACGCAGTGCTGTGAAAAAGTTTACTTTATAACAAGAAAAGTGGATATTCAATGTAATTGCAATGATATAAATATATATTTTATACTAATATGATATAAATTACATTCATTATAATTTTATAAATTATGTTCATTATAATATAGTAATATATGAACTATATTATAATATTCACTATATAAGATAGTATATAAGTTATATAATAATATGTAGATGAAGATTAAAGGGGAATAGTAAAAAATGAAATAATATATATTAAATTGATAGAATAACAGATGACTTTAAAAATTTATTTACATGCAATAGAGTTTTCATGCATACACAGATAATTTAAATATAGAAATATAAAAGGAGTGCCTAGTATGTGTATATATATATATATATATATATAACAGTTGAGTGAAATAAAATTTCTGCTTTCATTTGTTACTAAACCAATATTAATAATTTCTGACTGACATACGTTAGTATTGCACTGTTTTGAATTTGCACTGATGATCAAGCCATTCTCCCTCTTTTCCTTACCAGATTGTAGACAACATAACTCCTGAGAAGTTAATAGAGTGGACTGGCGCGGGGCGGATGGAAGAGAGGCCCGTGGACTTGCACTTGCCCCGGTTCCGGGCGGCGGGCAGCTACGACCTGGAGGCCGCCTCCGGAGGGCCGCGCGCCGCCGGCCTCGCGGGGAGCCCCGTCGGGGGCCCGGCGGGGAGCCCCGTGGGCGCCGGGCTGCTTGCCCAGAGGCTGCTGCATAGGTCGGTGCTGGAGCTGGCCGAGGCGGGCACGGAGGCCGCGGCCGCCACTGCGGTGGGCTTCGCCGTCACACAGGCCGCAGACTGGGAACGTTTTCACTGCAATCACCCTTTCCTGTTCTTCATCAGGCACAACGAGTCCGACAGCATCCTTTTCTTTGGCCGCTTTTCTTCTCCGTAGTGCAGTGCCTGCCTTGGGGGAGAACCGCTGCCTCCTTCCTCCGGTGCTGGGTGTTCCTAGGCTTATGGAAATAGCCCGCTCTTTGAAAAAAAATTGTTTTACTTGAATTCCAGCCTTACCATCAAAATCAATGATGAATGACTGCAGTAGTGTATATATTTACAGTTTTCCCTGAAACTGAAATGGTTTGTGACGTGCAGATAGCAAGTCACGTCAAGGCTCCTTAATAATCTTCCATTGATTTCCTCTAGGAAATCAGTGCTTTGTAGTTTTGTGCATGAATGGAGAGAAACAGTCTCCTTTGTGAAGACCGTGGACTAGTGATTTTGGGACTCCCACCAGTTCTAATACTTTGGTAGATTATAATACAGGAGTAAAAGAAACAAAAATTTATATTCAGTTCATGTTGCTTTTTTATTTCTTAGCGTATAGTGTGGCAAACTGAACCTAGGAAAGAGAATTGAGAAAAATATTAGCAAAACACAAATTAAAACTCAAAACCAAAACAAAACAAAACCATCTACCAGGCAGAGGATTCCCATGTTTTCATCCTCTAACAGTAGATCATCCATTGTCCCTTTCATGAGCGTTTTGATATTGTGAAATTAAAGTTGATCATAGAATAAAATACACCATTTTAAGCGTAGAATTTGACAAATTTTGAAAAATGTGCACATGAAAACGCTATCACACCCAGAACACAGAACACTTGCAGCATCCTCCAAGGTTCTTTGCTCTGCTTCTGAGTCAGCGGTCCCTGAACAAACCCTGCCCAGCCACCAGCTGATCTGCCTTCAGTCACTCCAGGGTAGATCTGTCATTTCTGGTTTCATTCAAATGAATTCAGACTATGTCCTCTTTCATGACTAGCTTCTGTCACTCGACACTGTGTTTTGAGATTCATGAAAGTAGTTGGGGAATCAGTAGTTGATTACTTTCTGCTGACAAACAGTACTCCACCATCTGGATAAGCCACATTTTGTTCATCTGTTTACTCACTGACGGGCATTTTTGTTGCTCCCAGTTTACGGCAACTATACATAATGCTTGTTGTTTAGTTGCTAGGTCGTGTTCAAATCTTTTGTGACCCCATGGACTGTAGCCCGCCAGACTCCTCTGTCCCTGGGATTCTCCAGACAAGAATACTGGAGTGGTAGCCATTTCCTTCTCCAGGGGATGGCCACAACACGGGGGTTGAACTCACGTATCCTGCATTGCACATAGGTTCTTCACCACTGAGTCGCCAGGGAAGCCAATGAACAATGTTACTATGCCCATAAGTTTGTGTGAACGTCTGTTTTCACTTCTCTTTGAGTAGATAACCAGGAGCGAAATTACTGGGTCAGATGATAAATACATGTTTAATTGTATAAGAAACAGCCCTATGTTCTCCAAAATGGTTGTACCGTTGTCTATGACAAGCAATGAGTGCACACTGCCGTCGCCCTGAGACACCCCGTGGGTGATGTGGCCAGTCCTCTTCATTGTGGCCATTCTCGTGGATGTGAGGCAGTACCTCACTGTAGGTGTGCATTTTCCTTTTGACTAATAACCTTGAGCATCTTTTCATGTGCATATTGACCCTGCATATATATTCTTTTGTGAAATGTCTGTTCAAATCTTTTGTCCATTTTTATTAGATTGTTTACTTTCTCATTATTGATGTGTAATTGCTTTCAATATATTTAAATAAAAATTTTCTGTCAGATATATTTTACTTAATGGTGTCATTGAAAAGCAATTTTAAATTTTAATGGGATATAATTCATTAATTTTTTTCTTTTATGATTTCTGCTTTTCTGTCTTATTAGAGAAATCTTTGTCTGTGTCAAGTCTGCTAAGACTTTCTCCTAGAACTTTTATGGTATTAGCTTTTGTATTTAAATCTATGATTTATTTTTATTTTTTTGTATACTATAAAACACATAGTCTTTGTGTTTTTTTTAATTTATTTATTTTAATTGGAGGCTACTTATTTTATAATATTGTAGTGTATGGTTTTGCCATACATTGACATGAATCAGCCACGGGTGTACATGTTCCCCCCTCCCACCTCCCTCCCCATCCCATCCCTCAGGGTCATCCCAGTGCACCAGCCCTGAGCACCCTGCCTCATGCATTGAACCTGGACTGGCAATCTATTTCACTTATGATAATATACATGTTTCAATGCTATTCTCTCAGATCATCCCACCCTTGCCTTCTCCCACAGAGTCCAAAAGACTGTTTTATACATCTGTGTCTCTTTCGCTGTCTCGCATACAGGGTTATCGTTACCATCTTTCTAAATTCCATATATACGCATTAGTATACTGTTTTGTTGTTTTTCCTTCTGGCTTACTTCACTCTGTATAATAGGCTCCAGTTTCATCCACCTCAGTAGAACTGATTCAAATGTATTCTTTTTTATGGCTGAGTAATATTCCATTGTGTATGTGTACCACAGCTTTCTTATTCATTCGTCTGCTGATGGATATCTAGGTTGCTTCCATGTCCTGGTTGTTATAAACAGAGCTGTGATGAACATTGGGGTACATGTGTCTCTTTCAATTCTGGTTTCCTCGGTGTGTATGCCCAGCAGTAAGATTGCTGGGTCATATGGCAGTTCTATGATTTACTTTGAATTAATTTTTGTGAAATATGGGTTGTGGTGTTGCAGAAACCCGTACTCGAGAAGCCAAGCACTACACCTAGAGAGTTGGAGAGCGCAGGTCTATTACGCCGGTGGGCCCAGAGGGGTTAACGCTCTAAGCGCTGAGCCCCGAACAGAGGGACTACAGAGTTTTTATAGACAGACTGTAGTGGGCAATGCTAGCTGTCAACAGACTGGCTTAA
The DNA here is from genome assembly GCA_007570785.1 of Antilocapra americana. Lineage (NCBI taxonomy): Eukaryota > Metazoa > Chordata > Mammalia > Artiodactyla > Antilocapridae > Antilocapra > Antilocapra americana. Next base: position 169,250 of record ML661903.1, on the reverse strand, counting down.
ACCAAGGGGTTTTGCACGTGGGAACAGTGGTTAAGATGGGGAGGGGGATGCCTGGTCTCTACACGGACAGGCCGATTAAGCAGGTTTGCAGGGGCTCCGTGACTGCAAAGAGCAGTACAAGGGTGAGTGAGATAAGCTCCAGCTCCCAGTATTGCAGGTCCCCACTTTCTGAGACTGCGAAGGGGCAAGCTGAGTTACAGAGGCAGGAGGAGAAGGAGGTTATGTAAAATTTTAACTTTTCCTCTTCAGTGGCTCATTATTTTTAATGTGGACGTTCGATCGTTCCAGCATCACTTGTATTCTGAGAAGACTACATTCACCCTCAGTGATTTAAGTGCCTTGGAATCTCTGTGACTTGTACGCAACTGGGTCTGTTTCTAGACCCTCTTCTGGTCCCCTGATCTGTTCCTGTCACGTGTCACTACCTCTCTATCCCTGATAATAGCCCCCCCTGCGGTTTAATTTGTCTGATAACAATGTAACCAATCAGGCTTTCCTATGGCCAGTGTTGGCAGGCTGCGCCTTTCGCCATCCTCTCAGGTAACCTATATGTGTTCTTAAGTGAGCCTTTTAAAACAGATTTGTCTGTTCATTCAGTTTACTTTTGACTGCTCTGGATCTCTGTTGCTGCACGCGGGCCTTCTCTGGCTGCGGTTCTCGGGCTTCTCACGCGGTGACTCCTCTGGCTGTGGAGCACAGGCTTCCAGGTGCAGGGGCTCAGCAGCTGTGGCTCCCCAGCACGTGGGGTCTTCCTGGACCAGGGATCAAACCCGTGCCCTCTGCACTGGCAGGCAGATTCTTAACCCCTGGACCACCAGGGAGGGCCTGGCTTTCCTTTTAAGTAGACATTGTAGACTGGGCTGTTGTGGTATCCCATGGTTGTAAAATGGACTCCCCATCAAAAAAAAGAAAAATGATTGGATATTGAGATTAATGATTCCACACCTGCCCCAAGAATGTTAATTACTCGTGCAATGAGATTTCTGGGGAGCCTGCGGCAGGGTTCCTGAGAGCCGAACCCTGCCGAGAGCCCGGAAGGCTTGACTGTGGTTCCCAGTGGGGCCTGGGGAAGGGCTCTGGGCGTGGTCAGGCTTGCTTGGCTTGCGCTTCGCTTGGTGGGGGGGGGGGGTGGGGTGTGGGGGTGTGTGGGGGTGTGGGGATGTGTGTCTGGGGGTGTGGGGGGATGTGTGGGGGTGTAGGGGGATGTGTGGGGGTGTAGGGGGATGTGTGGGGGGTGTGGGGATGTGTGTGTGGGGTGGGGGGATGTGTCGGGGCGTGGGGGGATGTGGTGGGGTGGGGGATGTGTGGGGGGTGTGGGGGTGTGGGGTGTGGGGATGTGTGTGGGTGTAGGGGGATGTGTGGGGGTGTAGGGGGATGTGTGGGGGTGTGGGGGTGGGGGGATGTGGGGGGATGTGTGGGGTGTGGGAGTATGGGGCTGTGGGGGTGTAGGGGGATGTGTGGGGGTGTGTGGGGTGTAGAGGTGTGGGGGTGGGCTGTGGGGGGCTGGGGGAGGCGGTTAGAGGGAAACAAAAAGGGGTGGGACTAGAGTGTTGTCAGGAGGAGGCAATGGCACCGCACCCCAGCATTCTTGCCTGGAGAACCCCATGGACAGAGGAGCCTGGCGGGCTACATTCCCCAGGGTTGCAAAGAGTTGGACACGACTGAGTGACTAAACCACAGAATGTTGTCAATAGTCAGTTATCAAAAATGAGTCAGACTCTATTACACTGGGTCTTGCTCTTTAAAGATAGTCTGACAGTTTCTGTCCTTCTCTACGGGTTTGTGTATTAATCGCTCAGTTGTATCCAACTCTTTGCGACCCCATGGACAGTACACGGTCAGGCTCTTCTGTCCATGAAATCTTCCATGGAAGCATGCTGGAGGGGGTTGCCATTTCCTCCTCCAGGGGATCTTCCCGACTCAGGGACTGAACCCCAGTCGCCTGCATCGCAGGCAGAGTCTTTACGGCCTGAGTCAAACAAGTTTGTGTGCCCCACGCAGAGAGAGGTCAAACAAACTGCAGTGTCAGAGTCCAGAGCAGAGAAAGGGTTATTGTAGGACTAAGCAAGGAGAATGAATGGCTTGTGCTAAAAAAACAGAGAACTCTGAACTCCGGGCTGATTTGGAGGGAGAACTTTTTTTAAGCAGAATCTGGGGCGAGCGCCGCAGGGCGTAGGTTCTCTTCCAGTTGATTGTGAGCAGGTGGTGCTCTAGGGAAACGTTGCTCAGCCAAAAGGAAGTTGCCCCCCTCCACTTGGGAGGGGCTTAGTTCCTGCAGAAAAGCTCCAGCGAGCTTTGTCAGTGTATGCCTTGAGGGGGGCCGGGATCCCACTGTGCTGTGGCAATACGGTTTCTTAACTGTTCCTCCTTTGTTTCTGCATTTCCTCCCTTGCCTAATTAGCAACTGTTCGAATCTGCCCTTTGGTACCCAAGGGCTTCTCTAACAGCTCAGTTGGTCACAATTCCGCCCGCAATGCAGGAGACCCCAGTTCAATTCCTGGGTGGGGAAGATCCCCTGGAGAAGGGATAGGCTACCCACTTCAGTATCCTTGGGCTTCGCTTGTGGCTCAGCTGGTAGAGAATCTGCCCGCAATGCGGGAGACCTGGGTTTGATCCCTGGGTTGGGAAGATCCCCCGGAGAAGGGAAAGGCTACCCTCTCCAGTATTCTGGCCTGGAGAATTCCATGGACTGTGTAGACCATGGGCTCGCAAAGATAGGACACAACTGAGTGACTTTCACTCCGGTACTCTGGAAAACCTAGGAGACTAAGACCTTTTTCTTACGAAGAACAAACTGGGACAAGAAAAGTGTTTTGTGACCAGGAAGGTCCCCCTCGGCCCTGTTTGCTTGCACTTCCGAGTTGCGACGCTCAGGTGCTCAGTGTGTTCAGCTCTGTGATTTCATGGGCTGCAGCCGCCAGGCTCCTCTGTCCACAGGATTCTCCAGGCAAGAACACTGGAGAGGGTTGCCATTTCCTCCTCCAGGGGATCTTCTCGACTCAGGGATCGAACCCACGTCCCTTGTGTTTCTTGCGTTTGCAGGTGGATTCTTTGCTGCTGCACCACCCCGGAAGCCCAAAGTCACACCGCCTTGTCTCCCCGCCGGGAAGGTGTGAGAGTTCTCCTTGCTTCACTCTCCTCCAATATTCAAGGCAGCTGGACCTTAACATGGGCTATAATCCTTTTATGTTCTGGTTCCAGCCCACTTCTTGAGGCTTATCTTGCTCTACTCTGGTTTTGACTTTTTTTTTTTTAATAAATTCATGTTTCCAAAGTATCTTTCCAATGCATGGCAGGCCACTCGCACTTTGCTGAAAAGGAAGAAGGAGGAAAAAGAAAAGCACCAAGTAAACTGAAAAAGTACTGTTTTATTGATCTCCTGCTTCATAAGAGTAAGCATTTTCAGCTTGTAAGCGTCCCCCATATCACTTAAATAAATGTTGAGGTCTAGCTGAGTAGATTTGAATAATGGATGTGATTTTTGAAACAGCAGATATATTATTTCAAAGTTAGGTGAAGATAGAATATTGATATATCCTTTTATCATACGTTGAACATCTTGTCCAAATGGGAGTCTCCATGGGGAATAGAGGAGGAAACGTGTTTGTGAGGAGAGAGGGAGAAGGACAGACATGCTCTCTCTGCGGTTATATTCTTAGAGACGACTGCGAGGTTGGAAAGGAAAACGGATCCAGGGAACCTGTTACACCAGCATTCAAGCTCCAGGAACAGCTCTCTGAATGTCCCCGAGTGTGGCCGCTGGTCAAGGGCATCTAAGGGGAAGAGACTCGGCCACAGAAGAGGATGCTGTTGGTCTTGATGTGCTTGATGAGGAACAGGAAAGGGTGATCACAGCAGAAATGCTCATGAAATGGTAGTGATGTGACACCAGTGCTCACACCAGTAGCAGCTGCGGCCTCCGTGCCCTCCTCGGTCACCTCCACAAAGCTCTTGTGGACCACCTTCGACACGAACAGGTCGCGTCTCCCGGTCATGCCCGAGAAGTCAGCCACCTGACTACGGAAGGCGTCCACCATTCCCAGGGCTTGCAGTGTGGGCACGAGGTCATAGCTCTCCTCCACTTTAAACCGAGGCAGGTATAAATCCACTTGTCTCTTCCCCATATTCTGTGGGCTCGTCCACTCTATTAACTTCTCAGCAGTGAGCTGATCTTCAAGCTGTAACAGTGGAAAAGGAACAGCTCTCAGGATTCTCAGTGGTCATGAAGCCCACCTAACCTTGGTTGGAAACATCTGGGAAACCTTTATTTTAACAGTAAACATGAATACAAGAGATTCAGTTTATTAGATTTTCTTTGAGGAGGAATATATAGGAATATTAGGAATATAGAGGAATATACAAGGAATATATAGGAATATACAGTCAGGAATATATATCATATGGTCAAATAAATGTTTTAATGTATTTGTAAACTTTGCTATTTTTATGTATGTATGTACACACATATATACCCTTATGTAAAATGGCTATACAAATGTATAGGTGTGTATATATATAAGTATGTACACAGAAATGAAACATTTGTTTCATGTAAAAGTCATGTCTGACTCTTTTTGTGACCCCATGGTCTGTATCCCTTCAGGCCCCTCTGTCCACGGGATTTCCCAGGCAGAAATACTGGAGTGGGTTGTCATTTCCTTCTCCAGGGGAACTTCCTGACGCAGGGATTGAACCCACGTCTTCTGTGGCTCCTGCACTGTAGGCGGATTCTTTACCATTGAGCCACTGGTATTTAAGATATTGATGTTATTTTGTTGTTGTTGTTCTATACTGCCAGCCAGTACCACCAGTCCATGAGCAGCCCACACCAGCACTGTATCACTAGAAATTTAAGCAATAGCATGAAGTGCTGTGAACACCAGGCTTTACCTCCTGCAGACCGTCTACTTCATTGGGCAGCAGCACCATCATGCTTAGCTCTTCGCCTTTGTACGGTATTTCCAGGATCTTGGCTTGCACGTCCTCCAGTGACACGAAATTGAAATGATTGGTTTGTTTCATCATCTGCACAGATTTACTTGTATCCTGCAATAAATTCATGTGCAAAAAGAATGCCAAGTGAGCATTAGTCCAAAAAAAAAGGATAATACTATTGAGATAACGAAACTCAGCCTCCTAAGAGATGATCTGGGAAATCTGTGTCTTAGAGATAAGAGTTTCTTCAAGGATTCCCAAGTAAATAAAGTTTTAAAAAAGGACAAGAAAATAAGCTTGACAAATTCTATCTTCTATAGACAGTTATATATTAATTACTATGCATTTAAATTTCACAGTGCATGTGTAGCTACACTTTGTTATATACATAAATTACAGACAATACCTTGTTCAGCCAAAACTTTCCCTCCGCAGTACTTTCTTTTTTAAATTCCTGGCTCCACTGCCCTTTGAAATAGACGGCGTTCACCAGAACCAGAGCAGTGGAGCTGTCAAGAGAGCCTTTGGGAAACAGATCCTTGATTCTTTCTGCAAAGACAGAAAATCAAAGCTCTGTCATGAAAGGCACAAGTGGTTTATCTGTCAGATGCTTTGAAAGTTACAGGTGATGATTAAACATTCACACAAGTCAGCCCATGAGGGCTTCCACTCCCAGTGGTTCACCAGGTGGGTCTTCGCTCAGGGCCCCAGCCTGATGGAGTCTTCCTCACGGAGACACCCCTGCTCCTGACTGAGGAGGAGCTCAGTCTGTGTGTGGGGACATCAGTCATCTCACAAGGCATCCTGGTGAACTGATTTCTGATATTTAAGATGCCATGATATTTCTATGATATTCAGGATGCCATGCTGTGCTAAGTCTCTTCAGTCATGTCCGACTCTGTGAGCGTGGGGACTGCAGCCGCCAGGCTCCTCTGTCCAGGGGATTCTCTAGGCAAGAATACTGGAGTGGGTTGCTGTGCCCTCCTCCACGGGATCTTCCTGACCCAGGAATTTTGGGTCATCAATTCTGAAGAACTGATTTCAGTTGATCTTTACTGGTTAAGTTTTCTTCCTTCCCTTTCCTCCCTTCCTGTTCCCTCAGTAGCTTTGCCTCTTGTTTCCATTCCCTGGGCTGTCTTCTTCATTCTGCACACTGAGTTGCTGTAGGTTAGTCCTCTATTTAGGAAGGGAGGTAGGATAAGTTTCACAGGAGGGAGACGTTGTCCAGCCCCCTCCCTGGGAGGGGAGGACACCTGTGACAATCCTGTGGGAGGGGGACGTGGGCCGGGAACCCCCTCCTGCAGGTGATCGTCTCTGCAAGAAGGATGGTTTAAAGGGGAGTGGCTTGTTTCCCAGTTAAGAAAGAATAAAGGAACTCTTTTCATCCTCAGCCCCGCTCCTGACAGCCCAGTTAGGGTCCAGCACTGTGTTCACACACATCAGGGACTCAGCAGTGATGTTTAATGAGTCACTCTCTCATAACCTACCATTGGTTTGGCTCTCCACCCAGGAGTTGATCATCTTTCGACTTTCCTCTGCAGCACTGAGAAAATCAGCAGATTCCACACTGGCCAGGTAGTATTTCTGAACATTATCCATGTATTCCTGTGACATGAGCAGGAAGAAAGGAAGAATGAAGAGTAATTTATCAGCAACTGTGTAGGTATCCCCAAATTAAAGGAAATGTGTTAAATCCTGATCAAGCAGAGTTCATAAGCCAATCCCTCGCCCCCCTCCCTGGTGCGCTAGCAGCCTCTGGGACACTCCAGTGGGTGGGGTTGTGGTCGGGGAGCCCGGCGCCCCTGGGAGACACGCCCCTGTGTGGGTCCCCAGGCTGCTCTGCCCCCCAATAGGAGATGCGGCCCGAGGACCCGGGATGCAGATTAAAGGTGTGACAGACCAGGAAACTCACCTGGAGAAACGGAAACTCCTTATCTCCATAGAGCCTGTTGGCGACACTCAGCTCATAGGCATCAGTGGGTTTCTTTAATTCCGTCAGAAGCTTTTGAAAGTGATGATGAACATTTCCTGGCTTTTCAACCTTCAAACATCAAAAGTGAGCTCGCTGGATTCTCTGCCGATATAAACTCTCCACCCCCAGAGGTATGTTAGATCCCTGTCTAGAGGGTGGTTACTGTTAGTTGCCCTAATCGGTGTGTTTTACTGGACATAGCCTGCCTAATCTTTCTAGTCAGTCTTCTAGGTGACTCCTTCCTCCTGCTCAGACGCATTTCGCTCTTCTCTCTCTTGAACCACCCGCGCATCACCGCTCCTCCACTGCATTGTGTCTTAGCTGTCTCCAAGGGTTAGGGTAAACTTCTCAGCTGAACTTGAGCTTCTTGAGGGCCAGACCCACAGTGTGTCTCTAACAGTCATCAGCTGTGTGAGAAAGTGAAATCTGTACATTGTCCTAGGTTGTGACATGAAGCCCCGTGACACTCTGGGTGGGATTGTCTTCTAAGACCCATTGACTCTGAGCTACACGTCTTCACTTGATGGCCACACTTCTCAGTGTAGGAGCAGTGTGTGCCTGGGCCACTGCTAGCAGCTGTACGCGAGCATCTCCTCCAAGTCTTTAGCTGAGTTCACATGATAGCAAGAGAGCGCAGAGAGCTAAGTAACTTCTCCAAGGAGACAGAGCCAGGTTTTCAACTCAGGCTTGTCTCAGTCCAGAACCTCACACTTGCTACCGAAGGGTTTTGGACTAATCTGTAAACAACAGCTCTCAGTTAATCACTTTCCATAATATATTTTGATGCCTACGTATTGGTCTTAATAATATGAATTAATATCATCCAGTAATAATATTAATATATGAGTTAATACTATCCAATGTTAGAAATATGTTATAAATACTATAATTATTATTTTGCTATAATAATAATAAAATTCATACTATATGTCAGAGTTTTCATTTTCCTGGCACTGCTATTTTGTTTTACACGGATTCACATGTATTGCAGCAGACATTTTATTGTCCCCAGTCAGTTGGGATGAAGTCACTGTGGCTCAGAGCATTCTTATTTTCCACATTTGTCATTCCTGAACAACAGAGCACAATTTGAAGCCCCTTGGGTTTCAGAGCCCTCACTGTGAAGCACATGCTCCCTCACTGTGAAGCACATGTTATCCCTCTCGGGATAGCAAAGATGTGAATTACATATGTAATATGAAAGGGGTAACAACTTTGTCCACTGTATTTCACTTAAGATGTCCCCTAAAAATGGACTTTTCCCATTTGTCTGAAATTCCCAGTTTAAACTATGGCCCTCTTGGATATGTGATCTTCTAAACCCGGTGCTCTGTGACTCACATGATCTTTTCCGACTCCTCCTCGCGTGTTCTCTGCGATTTTACTGAAGTGAAGGACCTGGGGGAGACAGACAGTGGGGTAAAGAAATGTTACCCTGTATACCTATGTGCATCACAGAGGATAAAAAAGAAAGGAAAAAATCGGGAAGAAGAAAGGAGAGAAAGTGTAAACCAAGTATCAAACCAAACAAATCCCACCCCAAACCACGGGGAACAAAGAAGAGAAGAAAGAAATATTCAGTGCAAACACTTGCTTCTTAAAAACCACAAACTGTATGTGAAAAACACAAAGCTGCTTGATCAGCAGCCACTTCAGAGAATCCCGATTCACTTTTCATTCATTGCTGAGGAAACATGTGACGATGTCTCCCATGGATTTTAGTCAATGCCTCACTTCTACTGAGCTCTTCTATTAAAGCCTCACCTCTGGCTGTTGGGCAACTGTAGGGATACATCCCAGCCCCCAGAGGAAGTCCAGGCACAGGAAGCAGGTGGGGAGCCCTGCGGGAGAGTGTGTGCCCTGCTCTGTGCCCACCCAGTCGTGGGGCTGCTGGGCTTCCCGTGGGCACCCGGGACAGCCACACCTGTGACCATCTCACTCCAGTCAGCAGACACACCATGCAGACCTGTGACGGCCGGGCGGCTGCCACCTACCTTCTGCATTTCTGATGCCGTGTTTTCTCGGGCCCCTAAGTAAGTCATGGCTAAGGCTGACGAGATACTGAAAGGGGAGTAGAAGATATTTTCCTTCTCTGATTGTCTGATCTTGTGGAACAGATCAATAGCAAGGCGGATGATTGCTTCACCGAGGGAACTCATGGTGGCTGGATGTGGTCTGGAAGTCCTGGAAGAGCATCAGAAACATTTTATAATCCCTCTAGTGAAGGAAGGTTAGTCTGTAACGAGAATTTCTAAAAGAAATGCCTTATGTGTGGGTTGTGGATTTCTGGCAACTAAAATTTTTCCTTGGTATACATTTAGTAATTAGAAATACATTTGAAATTAGGAATACTGGAGTGGGTTGCTATGCCTTCCTCCAGGGGATCTTCCCCACCCAGGGACTGAACCCACATCTCCAACAGCTCCTGGACTGGTAGACTGGTTCTTTGCCACTAGTGCCACCTGGGAAGCCTTATTTGTAGAAGACGTTTCTTAAATATAATAGAAACTTTATGTTACACATTTCCTAATTAGGAGATGTACCTGCATCCACCTCATAATTAGACAACTATCGAAATTAGCATTTAAAGAAAATGTTTCTAAAAATAGCAGAATAGCTTTACTGTTTCTTCCTTACTGACTGTACAAGGGTGGGTAAAAAATGCTTTACAACAGAGGTTTTGTTGTTGTTGTTCAGTTGCTAAGTAGTGTGCAACTCTTTCCACTCCATGGACAGGCTCCTCTGTCCTCCACTACCTCCCAGAGTTTGCTCAAATTCATATTCACTGAGTCCGTGATACTGTATAACCATCCCATCCTCTGCTGCCCTCTTTTCTTTTTCCTTTCAATCTTTCCCAGCCTCCAGGTCTTTCCCAGTGAGTTTATAACAGATTTGAAGGCAAAACTGACGTGCTAACATCCTCCCATCTCCCACTGGGTACCTCCGTGCCTTACTTGAAGGACCTGGAAATGCTGGACAACCTACCCCTGATACATGTGCTCCCAAAGGAGCATGGGTTTTCTTTTAGAAATAAGTTAATTATCTATGGACTAAATCAGGAGAAAAAGTTCTTTTACTCTGGCAGAATAAGTAAAATACCATTATACCAAGTGAAATATTTAATATACTCATGATAAAACTCAGAAAGGAGTCCTATAGTTACACAGAGCGCTGGAAGCACTTACCTGTGTCCCTGGAGGAAGCAGAGGTGGGCGGGCAGCCTGTGAGCCTCTGTGCTGTGAGCGCTCGGCCCTGAATATATACCTCTGCCAGCCACCTCCCGTGCCTCAAAGCAGTGGCATTTCAAGTAGGTCAACTCTTGATTTCTTCACCAGTTACGCTCAGCCTCATGAGCAAGAAATCGCTGTGAGCACAGACACGGTTATTGACCAACTCCTGTACATCCTTCTCTTCTGCAGAGGAAATTGTGTCCCTGGCTCATATGGAATGCATGTACGTGGCTTTCCGCCACCAGTGACAGTACACTTATGTTCCAACTTCTTCACATGCCCTGAGGAACTAGGTCCAGACAGAAATAACCCTTAAAAATCTTTCTTCTCTTGTTAATACATGTTGACTCGTATTTAAGACCACTTCTAACACAAATGATTGAAAAGCTGACATTTTTTAAGTTCTGAAAGGGCTTGTTTCTTTAAAAATATTTTGTATACCCGGGAAAATAGCTCAGTGTCTCAGTTTAAGAGAGATTGGCAAATTAGCTTCCCCTCGAAGCTGGACCCTGGCGCCGTCCTCCCTGGGACCCCGCTTTCCTTGCAATTAATCTCAGCTACACCCTGATCGCTCAGGTCAGAGGGCAGCTCATTTTCCTGCAGACTCACTTGCTCTCAGTGAGAAGAACAATAGATACAAACAGGACCCACTTTAAGGGTGGTTTTCTAATGTTTCTGGATGAAGATTTCTCAGAAAAGTTAATGGCTTGAGCTCCAGAGTTACAGCATTTTTCGATCATCCTGATCTGCAGCACACCCACTTTCGATTCATGGTCAGAACAACAGGGCCAAATGTCTGTAAGAAAAAAGAGAACAGCGCGTGTTCTTTGAACGGCGTGGTCGGGTCTCATCACTCGTCCAGCTCCTGGTACTCCTGTAACAGAATGATGTTAAACCTGCTGACTGTTTACTGAGGGGGTTTGTACCCACCCGTTTTCCTCTTGAGGACCATATTTGGGTTGGTGAGTGTGTTTTCCCCATTTCACAGATAACAGAAATGAGCCACAGAGTTGCTGAACAGAAGCCCGGGTGTCTAGCTGGTGGGCTCCTGGTTGAGCTCTCCAGGAGGCCGCCCGTGTCTCCGCTCCCCATGGGGAGGTGTGGACAGACTCTGGGCCTTTACTGACAAATCTCCTTGTGTTCAGATGAAAAGGACCTGTGTCCTCTGCCCTTTCAGAAGAGAGCATGTTCTCCCAGAACATCCGAAGGGGTGGGAACGGGTCCCTAATTTCTCCTCCAAGGACCCCACAGTCATGAGGGAGGAAGGCAGGGTTTCAGACATTCTTTTAGGGTGGTGTAAAATTTAGCAAATTCAGTGTGGCGGTAAGTTTCAATTTCTTAGGCATATGTTTAAGAGTGAAATCTGTGGGTCAACAGTAACTTCACATTTGATCGGTTGATTGGTCGATTTTTACTCTGACTGATTCAGACCTACCAGACTGCCTTCCCACCAGGCTAGGAGGAAGTACCCGTGTGTGGGCCGCCAATCCTCTCCTCACCCGGCTCAGCACGTGCTTGGTCCAAGTCTGCAGTCCCCGCACATCGCTCACTCACAGGAAGGCTCGCCCACCAGAGTCCGGCAGCACAGGGATGGAGACACGGGCTGGAGGAAGGGGGACCGGTGTGTCTAAACCAGAGAGATGACTCCTGAGCTCAGCCCTTAGGGCTCCTCCTGGTGATGCGTGTCCTGACCCCCGAACGACACTGGAGGGCAGAGACCCCTGAGCTGAGGTGGGTGGGCTGAGCGAGGGTGGAGTCTGCCGGGGCAGCTGAGTCTAAAGAAGAAGGAGACAGCAGGAGAAAAGACCCAGGATGAAAAACCACGAACATGAGGAATAAGAGCGCCCCGTCTAGGCTGCGTCACGGGCGCTGTCAGAGCGGGGAGGCCCCCGGGCCGGAGCAGGGTGGACGTCTTTGGGCTCAAAGAGGAAGGGCTCTGAGCCCAGAGCCAGAAGCAAGGAGCCCCGGCTGGGCCTGGAGCAAGCCCAGGGGACAGAGCAGGAGACAGGACTCAAGGGACCCACTGACTGAGCTGTTTCCTCCTGTGACTAAGTTACTGAGGCTTGTGGTGCAGAGGCTGGCTTTGAGGAAAAGGTACTAAAGATTTTGTTCCGGAGGAGGAGATGGCAACCCACTCCAGTCTTCTTGCCTGGGAAATCCCATGGACAGAGGAGTCTATCGGGTGACAGTCAGTCCATAGGGTGGAAAGAGCAGGACATGACTGAGCACGTATGCAAACCAAAAGGTTTTGCTTAAATTTAGAGTGAACTTTGGTTAGTTTAAATAAGAAACCATATACATCTTTCTCCCCCTGCTTTTCAAAAGTGCTCCTGGCATGTGTTAGACAAGGTGAAGACACCGTGATGTCACACAGCGTCACAGGACACTCAACAATTCTCAGCCAATTTTGCAAGTCAGTACTTGCCAACCTGTCTTTGAGTATTTTCTACATATATCAACATCACTGGCTTCATGAATCCTGGAATCCAATAAAACTGAAGAGGATATGACACGTCCAGGAACTATCCCACTATTTCTAATACCTGTGTAGGTAGCTTCAAAATAGCTCCTCTGTTTTCCTACTGTTTTCTTCCTCCCTTGTGAAGGGCGTGAAGATTCATCAGCTTTACTGAGGTTCCCATCCTAGGGGGCATTCTACCTCTTCCTTCTTACTACGCACATGGTTATACCCATCACAGGTAAATTGATTACTTGAGAAAATCCTTCACGCTTTCAATAATAGGATATCTGCCAATTACTGTCTTAATATTCCCTACAGATACAGACTTGTACAATGTAAAGACATGCCTCCAGTTCCTCTTGGGATAGTCATCCTACTCTATGCTTGGCACCGTCCACCCTCTCTCACTTCTCCTGTCTCTAGAACCATTTCTGCAACCCTTCCTTTCAGCAGTTTTCGATCGACCTTAACATTCCAATTGATTTCGTGTGTGTTTACTAAGTCACTTAGGTCGTTTTCTACTCTTTGTGACCCTACGGGCTGTAGCCCACCAGGCTCCTCTGTCCACAGGGGTTCTCCAGGCAAGAATACTGGAGTTGGTTGCCATGCCTTCCTCCAGCGGGTTTTCCCAACCCAGGGATTGAACCCAGATCTCTTATGTCTCCTATGTTGGCAAACTGGTTCTTTACAACCAGTGCCAACTGGGAAGCCCCTTGAATTGATTAATATTATATATTAAGGAAAGACTGAGTAAGTCCTTGGTTAAAATTTTATTCTATAGCGTCTTATCATATCAGAAAAATTGCACTGCCTCTCACATTTGCTTTTATGGGTCTCTTAATTTTTTGGTAGAATGCAAAAAGAGAGAGACTTTTCTTTGTCCATGAGCCAGGAATCACTGACTCTTGGTCTCTGACATTTGAATGAAGGCTTCTTGATTCCATGTGAATGTTGGGGTGATCACATAATGTGTTTGATTATCCATTTTTATAATGTCTTAATGATTCGTTCTCCATTCATTGAGTTCCTAACTATGTTCCGTGACTCAGCACTGGGCTTAGTGAAAGGTCTCTACCACAGTGCTAGAAGCAGGGACCTAATGACAAGGGAGGTCTGCCAAGGCTCCTTTAGATTTGGTGATGACTGACTTCCCAAGCCTCATCCTCTGAGTCCGTGGCAGCACCCTCCGTTCCCCGTGTCATGGCCTCTTCGGCCAGCCTCTGTATTCCCAGAAATGACTCTGGCTTTAACAGGTATCTCACCAGGATGCCAGGGACAACTGTCGTCAGCACCTTCAGCTTCTCAGTGGTCCAAGCAAGATAGCATCGGCTCCCATAGGCTCCAGGAGATGTCTGTTGTTGCACAAGAAGTGCCTGGCTTTAACTCTTTCCAGTAACTTCCTCCCTGCATTTGATGACCGCTTGACAGAGCCTCCTATTCACCTGTAGTTCTGAAGAGGGAGGTCATAGGGCCTGGACTCCATCTTAGGCCTGTTCATGATGGTCCTGCTCGGCCGCCTCTCCAATGGACTCTAAACTCTGTGCTTAGTGCCTATGGAAACGACAATAGAAGGACCAGACACCCTCCGGACAGGGGGACCTTGAAGATCGTTTCCAGGTTACCCATTGCCTAAGAGAAAACATACACTAATCACCCCTGTCTCTGGACAGGCCATAAATTTTTCTGTACCTATCAGAGTGTGACCTTGGGCTTATTGATTATTGGCCAATTGTGTAACTGTTTGAACATATAACACATGAATGATGAGATTATTGTGATTGTATTTATGCTTCATTTGCTTATGTAAGTCTCAAGGAATTTGGAGTGGTGAGTTCAGATAGGTATACATAGGGTATAAAAAGGTTTTCACAAATGCTGGTCGGGGTCCTTGGCTAAGAGAAGACTGCCTTGGGCCCGCCGGTGTAATAAACTGCACTCCACTATCTGCATTGTCCTTCTGAGTGAGTTTGTTTCCCGGAATGCATGGCTACAACACTTCACATGAAAGATTTGTTCCTGAAGTTCAGGGCATTCCATTGGATGTTGATTTACAGAGTTGTTTTGATGAGGTCCATGTCCTTCTTTGAATGTATTTTTAATTGCTGAAATGGTTGATATTTTGCTCTAGTAAACTATGGTAACTTGACAGTTTAGGCACTGGGGTGTGAGAGGGGACTTCTCTGCTCTCGAGGCACTGCATTGGGTTCCTAGGGCCTCTGTCCTGAGCTGCCCACACTGAGGCTTAAAACCACCGCTGTTTATTCTCTCCCACTTCTGGAGGCTTGAGGTCTAAGATCAGTGTGTTCTCAGGACCACACTTCCTCGGGAGGCTCTCGGGGAGAATTCTCTTTACCTTTTCTACCTCCTGGTGGTTCCTAGAGTTCCTGGGATTGTTCCTCTGTCTGGACATGACCACCTTCTCTGTGCCTCTTCTCCTCATTTAAGGGTCCAGTCGTTGGATTAGGACCTGGCTTGAGTCAATGTGATCTCATGTTAACTAGTCATGTCTATGGTCTATGTACCAGTAAGGTGACACTCTGTGATTAGAAATAAATGGGGTGGGGCAGAGGAAGTCCTCCTCAGTCCGGTACAATCAGCAGTCCTGTCAGCCAAACTAAACACTCGGAAGACTTTGGAGAGAAGCCATGGCAATATTTTTCCATGAGTGTGAGACATTTATCTGTATCCACGTGGTCCTGAGCAAACCCGTGCAGTGCCGGCCCGAGACCATCCTCTTGGCGACTCTGTTGGAGCAGCGGGCTGGTGGCTCGGCAGCCTGGCAGGCCCGGCCTGAGGGTGTGGGGCGGCTCTGCCGTGGCTCCATCAGGGCTTCTCCTGCCCAGAACCCAGGAGGGTGAGGGAGAGATGCACTGTGGCTTGCTCCCGGTTTTCGGTTTTCGGGGCCACTTCTCGTGGCAGGTCAGAGCCCCAGGCGGTAAAGTGCTAGTTTCAAGGTGGAGATTGGGGGCACGGCACAGGAAACTGGCTGCGCGGGTGTGGCTTTTCCTGAGGCCTTCCTAGAGGGTTAGTTCCAAAGCCGAGATGTATTTAATGATGGAGCCCTGCTGGCCTAGCTTCCTTGCTTAGATGCTGTGTGTGTTTGGTGAGAGAGACAAAGAGAGAGCATGTAGGGAGGCAGGGAGAGGAAAAGAGGGAGACAGTGTGGAAGGGAGGGTGGTGCAGAGCGAGGCAGAGGAACTGAGGCCGCTGAGGTGGCTGGGTGTCCTGGAACCCTCACAGCTGAGAGCTTGAGGCTGGAGGGCTGCCCCCCAATGCACACACCTTAGAGCAAGCCTCGCGGTGCCTATGGAGGCATTATTATTGTACGAAGTTTCAACGTCTCAAGGGCCTGTGTTCTGTCTCAAACTTAGCTACCTGAGGATCTCCTGTGTTCACAGGCAGGTTTCCCAACCTGCCAACATTTCACAAAAGAACAGTGACCTTGCACCTCCCTCCGATCTTCCTGGGAGCAACAAGGACAAAACTCGTTCACTGGTGGATCAAGACTCATAGGCCCACTCACAGGGCTTCTGCTTCCCTGTCTCATACAGATTCCTGTGAGCTGTGAAGAGTGCAGCACCAGAAGGGTAGTAGTTTAGCTCATAATGACTTGTTCTGAATTAAAAACCTACAAAAGATAAGGCAAGGTGACAAGGAGCAATGACAACTTTTCACTAATAACATAACTTCTTGAATCTTTCACTATTTTCAGATTGGGTTCTTTTGGAGACCCAACCAGAGGAGCATCTGGAAATCTACTGAAACTAAATGTGATATTTCTACCTATAAGTTTACACAGGACACATTTTTATGTTATTCCTGATACATATTCCTAAAGGAGATCAGTCCTGGGTGTTCATTGGAAGGACTGATGTTGAAGCTGAAACTCCAATGCTTTGGCCACCTGATGCAAAGAGCTGACTCATTTGAAAAGACCCTGATGCTGGGAAAGTTTGAGGGCAGGAGGAGAAGAGGATGACAGAGGATAAGAGGGTTGGATGGCATCACAGACTCAATGGACATGAGTTTGGGTAAACTCTGGGAGTTGGTGAAGGACAGGGAGGCCTGGCATGCTGCCGTTCATGGGGTCACAAAGAGTTGGACACGACTGAGCGACTGAACTGAACTGATACTTATTCAAACACAAGGAAATACCAAAACTCTGGAGTGTTTAATGGTTATATAGTTTTAAGATACATTGGGTTAAACCCATGAATGAAACTCATAAAATTTCTTGTCAATACAGTGTATAGTATTCAATTAATATATAAACTTTGTATTATTAATCTGATCATAAATATCTTCTCTTATGAAGGTGATTCCACATTTATTTCATCTCTGGAAATGTTTAGTGACTCAACCTGCCAATAGCAAAGCTCAAGACTCTATGTCAACCACACTACCAAAGAGTGTTTAGCAGTGTGCATCTTCATCTTAGGTGAAATAGCACAGGGGAGTTATGCTCTGATCCATCTCATTCAATAAGACACTGGCTGTCATGTTTAGTAGTTGTCTCTCACCTTTGTACTTTTTACTGTTACTTCCCGTGATCGTGTTGCTCTAAGTGTGTCAAAGTTTTCTTGTATTGAGATGTAACCACATTTGTTGTTGACTAGTCGCTTCGTCGTGTCTGACTCTTTGTGACCCCGTGGACTGTAGCCACCAGGCCCCTCTGTCCATGGGATTCTCCAGGCAAGAATACTGGAGTGGGCAGCCATTCCCTTCTCCAGGGGACCTTTCCAACCCAGGGATCAGATCCATGTCTCCTGCATTGTCGGGCAGGTTCTTCACCACTGAGCCACCAGGAAAGGCCAGCTATATTTAGTCACAGTATAAAGTTGTCATTAAGTGGAATTACATAATATATGCCCATTCTTTGCAGTTTCTTGCTTGCATAGGATAGCGTGTAGGAGTTCGTGTTGCTTCAGTAGTTTTTTCCTTTTTATCTCCAAGTACTATTCTTTGGTTTGTATTTTTGTTCACCTGTTTTGTTCAGCTGTTAGACATTTGAGGTTTCGCCAGCTTTTTGGCCATTACGAATGAGGCGTCAGTGAACATTTGTGTCTTAGTCCTTTTGTGGTGGTGTATTCAGAGCTCTTGGGTAAAATCAGGATGTGGAATTACTGGTCTGGTAATCGCCTGGCCATGTTTCCAACTTTGTTAAGACAGTACTGATATGCACCACGTTATACACTTGAGAAAGACTTTCTCCAGAAGGGCCCTGCTCAGCCAGGGAGACACGTGGTTTTCTGGAGACATCACCCAGATGGCAGCATCGGTGACCCCAGCTTCCCCTCTCCCTTAGAGACCAGCACTGCGACAGCCGTGCTCAAACAACACCCTCCCGAGAAAGCAACGACGACACCGATGTGAGCTGTGTTGGTGCAAGCCATGCCGTGGTCGTTTCGCAGGAAATAAGTGTGTCAGATTTGTATGTAGAAAACGGGTGTACCACATGTTCACCTTCAGCGTACTCAATGCTATGGGCCAACAATATTTCAATAAAGATGGAAAAAATAAAACCCCAGGACTGTTTCCCTAAGTGGTTGCAGCTTTGTCATCCCCACCAGCGGTGCGGGGAGTTCCGGCTGATCCACGTCTTCTCCACACAGGGTACGGCCAGTCTTTTAACTTTAGCTTTCTTCAGCCCAGTGCGGGCAAGTCGGTATCCTGTGGTGTCGTGGTGCTTAGTCACCACGTCATGGCCAGCTCGTTTTGGACCCAGGTCTCCTGCCCGGCAGTCAGATTCCTCACCGATGCCCCACCAGGGAAGCCTGTCCTGCGGTGTAGATGCATCATGTTCTTTACTAAGCATCTACTATCTCTATGTTTAAAGTCACATATTGGTTTTATTACTTTCTGTTCAAAACTAACTTTCTTCATGTATGAGTGATGTGTAAAGAGTTGTACGTATTTAATGGATGAACGTCTGAGTTTTGAGGTGAATATGTATCTGTGAGACCATCATGCCAATCTATGTGATAAACATATCACCTCCAAATGATTCCTCTTGCCCTGAGAAAGGTTGTGCTTTAGGAAATAAAATTTGCCAGCTCTTGAAGTCTGTGGATCAGTGGGCCTCAGGGCCACCAGCCCTCCCTCTCATTATATGCTCCCCAGTCTCATTGCCTTCAGCTGCAGTCACCATATTTCCCTCAGTAACTCTAAAATTTATGCCATCTGTCTTATCTGTTTAGAGATTCAGTTCATACACCACGTCTGAGTTCAAAACACTGCTATTTAAGCTCTTAACATGGGTTACAAAATCCTTCTGATAACAGTCTACCTTTTTAAGCTCATCATGCTTTACTATTCTGATTTTCTATATATGATAATATCTTTCTATATGATCTTTTCTATGTGTGGTCGGTCTCTTGCACTTTGTTGAAAAGAAAAAAAAGCATGAGCAGCAAATGATATGAACAAGCCATGGTTTTATTGATAACACATTTCAGAAAATTAAAAAATTTAGACATGTAAGGGTCCCACATACCATCTGAACTCAAATAAATGTGAATGTCTAGGTTTGAAAAGTAAATATAATTTTTGAAATAGGAGCTATGATATTTCAAACTTCCTAGAAGACAGAGTATGGAAATAATTTTTTAAAATATAGTGAACATTTTGTCCAAGGAGGAGTTTTCATGGGGAATAGAGTAGGTTACATGTGTTTGTAGAAAGAGACAGACAAACATAATATTTTATCCAATACATTCTCAGTGGTGACTACGAGGTTGGAAAGGAAAACAAATCCAAGGGAACCTGTTACACCAGCATTCAAGCTCCAGGAACAGCTCTCTGAATGTCCCCGAGTGTGGCCGCTGGTCAAGGGCATCTAAGGGGAAGAGACTCGGCCACAGAAGAGGATGCTGTTGGTCTTGATGTGCTTGATGAGGAACAGGAAAGGGTGATCACAGCGGAAATGCTCATGAAATGGTAGTGATGTGACACCAACAACGCTCACACCAGTAGCAGCTGCGGCCTCCGTGCCCTCCTCGGCCACCTCCACAAAGCTCTTGTGGACCACCTTTGACACCATCAGGTCGCGTCTCCCAGTCATGCCCGAGAAGTCAGCCACCAGATCACAGAAGGCATCCACCATTCCCAGGGCTTGCAGTGTGGGCACGAGGTCGTAGCTTTCCTCCACTCTAAACCGAGGCAGGCATAAATCCACTTGTCTCTTCCTCATATTCTGTGGGCTCGTCCACTCTATTAACTTCTCAGCAGTGAGCTGGTCTTCAACCTGTAACAGTGGAAAAGGAACAGCTGTCAGGATTCTCAGTGGTCATGGAACCCACCTTAATCTTGGGTTGAAATCTCTGGAAAACAATTATCTTCACAGTACACAATACAGGAGATTCAGTTTATTAGGTTTTATCCTAGGAGGCAAAAATAACAGAGTCTTTGATATATATTGTGTAATCAGATAAGTCTTCTTATATACTCATGACTTTGCCATTTTTATCTACATGTGTGCTTGCATGCTTAGTTGCTCAGTCGTGTCCAGCTCTTTGTGACCCCATGGACTGTAGGTCACCAGGCTCCTCTGTCCCTGGGATTCTCCAGGCAAGAATACTGGAGTGGGTTGCCGTTTCCTTCTCCAGGGGATCTTCCTAACACAGGGATTAAACCCACGTCTCCTGCATTGCAGGTGGACTCTTTACTGTCTGAGCTACCAGGGAAGCCCCTTTTTTATGTACACGTAATACATCCATATGTATAAATACACAAGGGCTTCCCTGGTGGCTCAGCTGGTAAAGAATCCACCTGCCATGCAGAGGACCCTGGTTCGATTCCTGGGTTGGGAAGAGCCCCTGGAGAAGGGATAGGCTACCTACTCCAGTGTTCTTGCTCAGAGGATCCCATGGACAGAGGAACCTGGAGGGCTACAGTGCATGGGGTCGCAAGGAGTTAGACATGGCTGAGCGACTAAGCACAGCACAGCAACGCACACAAAGATACAAATGTATATGCATGCACATATGTATGCAACAACTGGATGGTTAAATTAAATTATTTGTAGAAGATGAACTGTCCATTGCTTATGCTGTTTATCTGTGGCATGCTTGCTTTCAGTAGACTTCTCTTGTTAATGTTCTTTTGTCCAAAATTTTTTACATAGTGCATTTACAGCTTACATCCTAATTTTATTCCTTTTTCTTGCTTGATTTATTTGTAAAATTTTTCAATAAATATTTCTCTAATCAAGTTTATGTTGCTACATAATACTGTCATTAAATCAATGCTCAGCATACATCTATACTTATTTAAGTAATATCCTTTAAGCATTCACTGCACGTCAGTCCAAACTAAGGTAACGTAATACAAATACAGACCATTGCTTCTTATTTAAAATTTTTCATTATTTTGAGTCACTTATGTCCAACAGCTTTTTCATTGTTTCAACTTGTTGCCATAGGATAAAATCCTAGGACAAACATTCCCAATGTCACTGATAATGGGGAGTTTGGAGCAGGAGACAAGTATTCTGAGGACTCGTCATGCTGACTGCAATATTACTTTCCCCATGAAGTTTCGATTTCCAGTGTTATCATGTACATATTTTGAGAGTGGCAAATTTACTGCCTCTTCTGCATCATTATTGGCTGTTAGAGTTTCTATAGATGGTCTTTCATGGGATGTCCTTTTATGACAGATGGTCTTATTGGTGTTTTTACATATTAGCTTTATGATAGCAATGCTAAGAAGGAAATTGTATAATTCCCACTCCTCTCACCTTTGAACTCTTAGAAATGAGACTGTAAATGAGTTTTGAGTACTTAGAAACCAAATACTTCCAAATTAGAAACTGGGATTCAAGATAAATCCATTTGCCCAGTCTAAAAAACCTCTGTGAATTAGTGGGTTATAAGAAAACTTTGCTGTCCCAGGGGCTTAGCGAGTAAAGGATCTGCCCGCAAGGGGAACACAGGAAGCTCTAGCTCGATGCCTGAGTCTGGAAGTTCCCTTGGAGGAGGAAATGGCAGCTGGCTCCAGTGTCCTTGCCTGGAGAACCCCATGGACAGGGAGCCTGGTCGGTCACAGACACAGGGTCACAAAGAGTCGGACACGACAGAGCGTGAGCGCGAGTATGACGGAAACTCTGTTGCTTTAATTTTCTTCTCTTGTTTGTGACTAAAGTTGCAAACATTTCCAGGTGTCAGTTACATATGTGTTCATTTCTTCATCTTCAAATGAGTGGCCTGGAACACACCGGAGATTCTTACAGTTGTCAGATCGTCACGCTTGTATCTAGGTATACTGTTTTGCCAACTGACATCCACAGTTTCATCAGAATATTACCCTGACCCACGGTGTGCAGACTTTTGTACGCTCTTCATATTATACTGTGACACGTAGGATACTGACTTTATGTTTTTGCTATGTGCTTGAGCTCTGCCAATCGCTATCACCACACTATGAGCAGGCCACACACGCACTGTGTCACTAGGAATTTAAGCAATGGCAGGAAATATCATAGGCACCAGGTTTTACCTCCTGCAGACCGTCTACTTCATTGGGCAGCAGCACCATCATGCTTAGCTCTTCACCTTTGTACGGTATTTCCAGGATCTTGGCTTGCACGTCCTCCAGTGACACGACATTGAAACGATTGGTTTGTTTCATCATCTGCACAGGTTTGCTTATGTCCTGCAATAAATTCATGTGGCAAAAAATGCTAAATGGGCATAAGTCATAAAAAAAGATAATCTTGTTAAGATACCAAACACATTCTCCTTCTAAGAGATGATCTGGAAAATTTGTGAATTAGAGACAAGAATTCCTTCAGGGGATCCCAACTAAACAAAGTGAAAAAAAAAGACAAAGAAATAAGCCTTGATGAATTCTATTTTCCACCTGCAGTTATATATTAAACAATACATATTTACTTTTCACAGTGCATATGTAGTTATGTTATATGCATAACTTATAGACAATACCTTGTTTAGCCAAAATTTTTCCTCCACAGTATTTTCCTTCTTAAATTCCTCTTGCCACTGCCCTTTGAAATAGACAGCATTCACCAGAACCAGAACAGAGCCAACAAGAGAGTTTTGGGGAAACAGATCCTTGATTCTTCCTGCAAAGACAAATTATCAGTTAAGAAAGGCACAAGTGGTCTGTCTGACAGTTACAAGCGATGATTAAATATTCATACAGATCACCCCTTGAGGGACTCCATGCCCAGGGGTTCACCAGGTGAGTCTGCTCACGGCCCCAGCCTGATGGAGTCGCCCTCTTGGAGACGCCCCTGCTCCTGACTGGGGAGGTGGTCAGTCTGTGTGTGTGGTCATCTCACAAAGAACCCCAGTGAACTGACTTCAGTTGGTCTTCACTGGTCAGTTCTCTTTCTCCCCTCTCCTCCCTTCCTGTTTGCTCGATAGCTTCATCTCTTGTTCACTCAGTCCTTCCCTCCATCCTTCTGTTCTTCCTTATGTTATTCTTCAATTGCTGTTTTCAGATTTGAACTTAGCAATCAGAGGAAATGGGCCTGAATGTTCTTTAGGACAAATGATATGAACACTAAAATCTGGAACACATGCCCAGACACCATTCCCTGGGGCGTGTTTGTCTTCATTCCCCACTTTGAGTTGCTATAGGTTAGGTCTGTATTTAGGAAGGGAGGTAGGATAAGATTCATGGGATGGAGACGTTGTCCAGCCCCCTCCCTGGGAGGGGAGGACACCTGTGACAATCCTGTGGGAGGGGGACGTGGGCCGGGAACCCCCTCCTGCAGGTGGTCGTTTCTGCAAGAAGGATGGTTTAAAGGAGAGCGGCTTGTTTCCCAGTTAAGAAAGCAAAAGGGAACTCTTCATATTTTCTCTTAGGGATCATAATCCGGAAGTTAAGCCTCTAATTAAAAGAGAAACTTATGAACCAACCTGAAGTCTGAGCAGAGACTTGGGATCCACAAAGACACTGTCTTCCAGACTCAGCTGTGCCTGCAAGGGGCTGGTCCTGGGAGCCCCCAGCCCTGCCCGTTTCTCTGCGCACTGACGTGGACCATCCACCCTCTGCAGGGCCTCCCCTTCCTCTGCAACCCTGTCTCACCCGGCTCCTGACAGCCCAGTCAGGGTCCAGCACTGTGTTCACACACAGCGGGGACTCAGCAGTGATGTTTAATGAGTGACTCTCTCATAACCTACCATTGGTTTGGCTCTCCACCCAGGAGTTGATCATCTTTCGACTTTCCTCTGCAGCACTGAGAAAATCAGCAGATTCCACACTGGCCAGGTAGCATTCCTGAACATTATCCATGTATTCCTGTGACATGAGCAGGAAGAAAGGAAGAATGAAGAGTAATTTATCAGCAACTGTGTAGGTATCCCCAAATTAAAGGAAATGTGTTAAATCCTGATCAAGCAGAGTTCATAAGCCAATCCCTCGCCCCCCTCCCTGGTGCGCTAGCAGCCTCTGGGACACTCCAGCGGGTGGGGTTGTGGTCGGGGAGCCCGGCGCCCCTGGGAGACACGCCCCTGTGTGGGTCCCCAGGCTGCTCTGCCCCCCAATAGGAGATGCGGCCCGAGGACCCGGGATGCAGATTAAAGGTGTGACAGACCAGGAAACTCACCTGGAGAAACGGAAACTCCTTATCTCCATAGAGCCTGTTGGCGACACTCAGCTCATAGGCATCAGTGGGTTTCTTTAATTCCGTCAGAAGCTTTTGAAAGTGATGATGAACATTTCCTGGCTTTTCAACCTTCAAACATGAAAAGTGAGCTCACTGGATTCTCTGGTGATATAAACACCGCACCACCGTAAGTCTGCCTGACCAGCACCCGGGTTCTGGCATTTCTGTGGACTGTTGCTCTTTCCCCGTATTTGGGGCGTTTTACTGGAGACATGCTTCATAAACTTACATTTGGTCTTTTAGGTAACTCTTTCCTCCTTCTCTAATGTACCCCAGTCTTTCCTCTTGTGAACTACACGTGCAGCAAGTCCACTACTGGGCTGTCTTCACTGCCTTGAACGTGTGTGTGTGTGTTAGTCACCCAGTCATTTCTGACATGTCGTGACCCTGGGGACTGCAGCTTGCCAAGCTCTTCTGTCTGTGGGGTTTCCCAGGCAAGAGTACTGGAGTGGGCAGCCATTCCCTCCTCCAGGAGAGCGTTCCGACCCAGGATCAAACCCAGGTCTCTCACATTGTGGGCACATACTTTACCATCTGTGCCACCAGTTAAGCCCCTTGAATGTTTAGGGGTCAGTTAAACCTGAGCTTCTTGAGGCCTAATGCATCGTGGCACATCTCTAAGAGCCACCAACCGTACGGGAGCATGCAGCTTGCACATTGTCCTGGACCACGACACGAAACCCGGTTACATGCCTTGGAGAGACCGTCCTCTCAGACCACTGACTGTGCTCTGTGGCTGCTCACCGTGAGCACACGCAGGGGCCCCACCTCCCGGTGTGGGAAGAGCGTGTGCCTGGCACACTGCCCACAGCTCTGAAGCATCCCTGCGTCTCCAGTTCAGTTCACACGAAAGCTGAGCGACTTCTCCAAGGAGACAGAGCCAGGCTCCCAGCAGTGCTTGTCTCGGTCCCTGGCTGGGGACGTAGGGTGGTGCAGACGGCCTGGTCAGCACACGAACGGAGCCCTTCGACAGGAAGCGCCACACACGCGTCTCTTGAGAGAGCGAACGTCTGAGCTAAGTGTGTAATGTGGCATCAGACACAACTCTGCTTGGTCTGTTCTGCCTAGTGCCCTGGCATGTGCGCTCAGCCGCGTTTGACTCTTTGCGACCCCGTGGACTGAAGCCCACCAGGCGCCTCTGTTCTCGGGGCTTCCCAGGCAAGCACACTGGAGTGGGCCGCCGTTTCCTTCCCCAGGGGACCTCCCCGGCCCAGACGCGTGTCCCCTTCACCGGCAGGCGGGCTCTTCACCCGCTGAGCCAATAAGAGAGTGTTTCTGCCTAGGATGCCCTCTGAAAATGGGCTTCGCCCAGTTTATCTGAAGTTCCCAGTTTAACCAGCAGCCCCGTGGACGTATGACCTTCCTCCAGATCCAGTGCTGCGTGACTCACGGGATCTTTTGTGGCTCCTCCTTCTATGTTGGCTGCGATTTCACTGAAGTGAAGGACCTGGAGGAGACAGGGAGTGGGACAAGGAAATTTTAGAAACCTACATACTCAGGGTAAATAAAAAAGAAATAAAGAAGGAAAGAATGAATCCAAACAAGAAAACAAATTGCTAAACAACAGCAACAAAACCAAATAAACAAGGAAAAACCCAAAGAGAATCAAAGAAATGTTCAACACGAGCGTTTGCTGCTTAGCAAACACGGACTGTGTGCAGAGCACAGGCTGGTTTACAACAAGTCACTCCGAAGAATCCTGGTTTCCTTTGTAGCCATCCTCGAGGAAACGTTTAAAAAAACACTAAAAACATGGATTTTAGTCAATGCCTCACTTCTGCTGAGCTCTTCCAGTAAAGCCTCACCTCTGGCTGTTGGGCAATTGTAGGGGTACATCCCAGCCCCTGGAGGAAGTTCAAGCACAGGAAGCAGGTAGGGAGCCCTGCGGAAGAGTGCGTGCCCCGCTCTGTGCCCACCCAGTGGTGGGGCTGCTGGGCTTCCCATGGCACCCGGGGACAGCCACACCTGTGACCATCTCACTCCAGCCAGCAGACAGACCATGCAGACCTGTGACGGCCGGGCGGCTGCCACCTACCTTCTGCATTTCTGATGCTGTGTTTTCTCGGGCCCCTAAGTAAGTCATGGCTAAGGCTGACGAGATACTGAAAGGGGAGTAGAAGATATTTTCCTTCTCTGATTGTCTGATCTTGTGGAACAGATCAATAGCAAGGCGGATGATTGCTTCACCGAGGGAACTCATGGTGGTCGGATGTGGTCTGGAAGTCCTGGAAGAGCATCAGACACATTTTATAATCCCTCCAGTGAAGGGAAGTTTGTTAGTCCATAACAAAATTTTCTTAAAAGAAGTGTCTTGTATGTGAGTTGTGGGATTCTGCCAACTATGTGTATACGTACTCAGCCACTCAGTCGTGTCCCACTCTGCAACCCCATGGACTGTAGCCTGCCAGGCTCCTCTGTGCATGGGATTTTCCAGGCAATAATGCTGGAGTGGGTTGCCATTTCTTTCTCCAGGGGGTCTTCCTGACCCAGGGATCAAACTCATATCCCTTGAGTCTCCTGCATTGGCAGGTTCATTCTTTACCACTGCGCCATCTGGAGCTATAGCTTCTTTACTTTCACTTTTAAAGTTGTTTTCAATGTATATACTTCATACTTAGAAGACTATTAAAAACACTTTGTAAAAACTAATAGAACATCTTTATCTTTTCTTCCTTATCTGCGGTACTAAGACTGGGTAGAGAAGACCTTATAACAGACACCAAAACAAAGATTGATGTGGTAAAATCCGGCCGTCTATCATGAGGCACCTCTCTGCCATTTTTTAATTTAAGAAACTTAGAAGAGAAGTCGGCTGCACGGGTCTTTGCTGGAGTGAGCAGGCTTTCTCCTGATGTTTGGAGAGCGGGGCTCTTCTCCCGCTGAGATGCGCGCTTCTCTCTGCAGCGCGCCTCCTGTTGTGGGGCACGGGCTCCAGAGTTCCGGCTCCTTAGCCGTGGCGCCCGAGCTTAGCTGCCCCGCGGCACGTGGGGTGTTCCTGGAGCGGGGCTGGAGCCCGGGCCCCCTGCATTGGCAGGTGGATTCTCATCAGTGGCACCAGGGAAGCCTCGTATTTTTCTGAAGGACTCGCGGGTGCTGCACCTCCTACCCCCCATCGCACTTCCTCCTAAGGAAGCGTTTGTGTTTTGGAAACGAAGAAATTACCTAAAGATTAAAGCAGATGAAAATTTGTTTCACTTTTTCCCTGGCTAGATAATAAAATACAGTCAGACAAAATGAAACAGATAAATGATGTACAATTATATAGATACATAACACATTGCTGTTATTTTCAGAAAGGGTTCATGTAGCTCAGCAGAGCTGCTGGAAGTGCTTACCTGTGTTCCTGGCGAGCAGAGGTGGGCGGGCGGTCTGTAAGTCTGTGCTGTGAGTGCTCAGCTCCTCAATATATGCCTCTCTCGATTCCTCCCCTTCTTCACAGAAGCTAGTATTTCAAGTAAATCAACTTTTGGTTTCTTTACCAGGCTATCCATCACATTCATGAGCATGAAGTCTCTCTGAGTAAAGACAAATTTATTGTTTTATTCCTGTATGTCCTTTTCTTCTCTGGAAGAAATTGTGACCTGCAATCATTAGCTCATATGAAATGCATGTATATTCCTTTCTAAGACCAGCGAGAATAAAGTTAAATTCCAACTTCTTCATGTGCCCTAAGCTACTATTCCCAATGAGAAGGAACCCTTAAAAGGTCTTTCTTCTCTTACATGTTGAATTGTCTTCAAGGCCAATTCTAATACAAACTTCTAGTATTTAATAAAAAAGTACAGTTAGGAAATGCCTCCTTTGTCAAAGATAAGGTGTCCATAGATGCGTGGATTTATCTCTGGGCTTTCTATTCTGTTCCATTGATCTATATTTCTGTCTTTGTGCCAGTACCATACTGTCTTCATGACTGTGGATTTGTAGTATAGCCTAAAGTCAGGTAGGTTGATTCCTCCAGTTCCACTCTTCTTTCTCAAGATTGCTTTGGCTATACGAGGTTTTTTGTATTTCCATACAAATTGTGAAATTATTTGTTGTAATTTTCTGAAAAAGACCTCTGGTAGCTTGATAGGAATTGCATTGAATCTATAGATTGCTTTGGGTAGTATACTCATTTTCACTATATTGATTCTTCCAATCCACGAACACGGCACATTTCTCCATCTGTGTCCTCTTTGATTTCTTTCATCAGTGTTTTATAGTTTTCTATATACAAGTCTTTTGTTTCTTTAGGTAGAAATACTCCTAAGTATTTTATTCTTTTTGTTTCGATGGTGAATGGAATTGTTTCCTTAATTTCTCTTTCTGTTTTCTCATTGTTAGTGTATAGGAATGCCAGAGATTTCTGTGTGTTGATTTTGTATCCTGAAACTTTACTATATTCACTGATTAGTTCTAGTAATTTTCTAGTAGAGTCTTTAGGGTTTTCAATATAGAGGATCATGTCATCTGCAGAGAGAGTTTTACTTCTTTTTTTCCAATCTGGATTCCTTTGATTTCTTTATCTGCTCTGATTGCTGTGGCCAAGACTTCCAAAACTATGTTGAAAAGTAGTGGTGAGAGTGGGCACCCTTGTCTTGTTCCTGACTTCAGGGGGAATGCTTTCAGTTTTTCACCTTTGAGGATAATGTTTGCTGTGGGTTTGTCATATATAGCTTTTATTATGTTGAGGTATGTTCCTTCTATTCCTGCTTTTTTGAGGGTTTTTTTTTTTATCATAAATGGATGTTGAATTTTGTCAAAGGCTTTCTCTGCATCTATTGAGATAATCATGTGATTTTTATTTTTCAGTTTGTTAATGTGGTGTATTACATTGATTGATTTGCGAATATTGAAGAATCCTTGCATCCCTGGGATAAAGCCTACTTGATCATGATGTATGATTTTTTTAATGTGTTGTTGGATTCTATTTGCTAGAATTTTGTTAAGGATTTTTGGCATCTTTGTCGGGTTTTGGAATTAGGGTGATGGTGGCCTCATAGAATGAGTTTGGAAGTTTACCTTCCTCTGCAATTTTCTGGAAGAGTTTGAGTAGAATAGGTGTTAGCTCTTCTCTAAATTTTTGGTAGAATTCAGCTGTGAAGCCATCTGGTCCTGGGCTTTTGTTTTTTGGAAGATTTCTGATTATGGTTTCAATTTCCATGCTTGTGATGGGTCTATTAATATTATCTATCTCTTCCTGGTTTAGTCTTGGAAAGTTGTACTTTTCTAGGAATTTGTCCATTTCATCCAGGAAATGTAATTTTCTAATCTATATTCTGAAAGAGTTTGTCCAGCCTGACCACCATTTCCTTAACGATTATTTTGTATCACCAGGAAAATGTTTTAAGACTCTCAGCTTAAGAGATGCTGGCGAAGTTTCTTAGCAGCAGTAGGTGGAGGACGGGTGTGTGCGTGCTAAGTCACTTCAGTTGTGTCTGACTCTATGTGGCCCCATGGACTGTAGCCCACCAGGCTCCTCTGTCCATTGGATTCTCCAGGCAAGAATACTGGAGTGGGTTGCCACGTCGTCCTCCAGGAGATCCTCCTGACCCAGGAGTCTAACCCAGGCCTCTGACTTCTACCTGCATTGGCAGGCAGGTTCTTTACCGCTAGCGCCACCTGAGAAGCCTGGAGAACAGGTGTCCCCCACCCTCTGCTAAGTCAGGACCGCCTCGGCGCCATGATCTCCACCCTCCACACCCCCCACAACCGCCCGCCTGGCAGCCCATCCTGAGGGTCCCTGTGTTCGAAGGTTAGAGGGAAGTTTGTCTCCCTGCAGTCACCTGCTCTCACTGAGGAGAAAAATGGATCAATAGGGGCCATCTGGGGGGCAGTTTTCTGATTTTTACACAAAGATGTATCAGAAAAATAAAATTGTTTGAGCTCCAGCATCACGACATTTCTCAATCAGCTTGCGCTGTAGCATACCAGCTTCCAATTCACTGTCAGGACAATAGAATCAAATGCCAGTTTTTGAAAAAACAGATAAAATTGTTCTTTGAACACTACGGTTCGTTCTTGCCACTGGAGTTATATTCTCCTTAAGAGTGTTGCATTCCCATAACAGAATAATATTAAAAACTGCTGAATTTTACTGTTGGTGTTGTTCAGTTGATCAGTTGTGACTCTTTGTGACCCTATGGACTGCAGTACACCAGGCAAACTCCCAGAGTTTGCTCAGATTCATGTCCTTTGAGTCGACGATGCCATCTAACCATCTCATCCTCTGCCATTCCCTTCTCCTCCCGCCCTCAATCCTTCCCAGCATCAGGGTCTTTTCCAGTGAGTCAGCTCTTTATATCAGGTGGCCAAAGTATTGGAGCTTCAGCTTCAGCATCAGTCCTTCCAGTGAATATTCAGGGTTGATTTCCTTTAGGATGGACTGGTCGGATCTCCTTGCTGTCCAAGGGACTCTCAAGAGTCTTCTCCAGGGCCATATTTTGAAAGCATCAACTCTTCGACGCTCAGCTTTCTTTATGGTCCAACTCTCACATCCATACATGGCCACTGGAAACACCATGGCCTTGACTAGACAGACGTTTATCACTAGTCGGCAACGTGGTCTCTCTGCTTTTGAATACGCTGTCTAGGTCGGTCATAGCTCTTTGAAGAAGCAAACATCTTTTAATTTCATGGCTGCAGTCACTGTCTGCAGTGATTTTGGAGCCCAGGAAAATAAGATTTTTACTGAGGGAGTGTGTATTGACCCATTTTCCTCTTTGACACCTTTCTCAGGGTGGTGCCTCTGTGTTCCCCATTTCACAAGTGACAGAAACCAGGCGCAGAGCAGCAGAACAGAAGCATGGGTATATAAGGCAGTAAATTTATCAGGTGACTTCTCCAGGCAAGTAGCTGGTTCAAGCAGGCTGCGTGTGTACTCACTCGCACAGGGAAGTGTGTAGACAGACTCTGGGATTTTACTGACCTATTTCCTTGTGTTAAGATGAAAAGAACCTGTTTTTCTGCCCTCTCAAGAGATATCATGTCATCCCACAAAATCTGAAGCGGTGGGAATGGGTCTCCATGTTCTTCTCTGTGGGACCCACAGTCGCTCGGAGGGGAGGCTGGGCTCCACTCAGAGACACCAGGCGCAGTGAATGGGGATGGGGTTGGGGTGGTTTCCTCCGTGGATGCAGCTTACAGAGAAGGTCAAATCGTGCTCACTCTGCATTCCCCCAAACTGCTCTATCCAGCTGGGACTTAGCAGAAATGAGTCACTGTGGGAAGGGAATGAAGGTGGACAAAAGAACGTGTTTTTCTCCAAAGTACACTGTGCCCGGAGGCGTGGCTGTCAGTGGAAGGGTTGCATTCCCATGGCATCTGGTCCAATATTTCCCCTTTGAAAGGGTGTGGAGTGTTTGTACTGTGGACTGACTTTCCAACCGAGTCACAATTCACATACAGTCAGCCATGGACTCAATCAAGCAGATTGAAAACATTCAGAAAAAATTCCGCAAAATTCCAAAAAACAGTCTTTGACTTTGCCCCACACCAGGAACTACTTTCCACTGTGTTTACTACTCTTCAAATAGCCTTTACACTGTATTAGGTGTTATAAGAAATCAAGAGGTAATTTAAAGTATAAAGGAGAGTGTATGTAGGTCATATGTCACTTCATAGCAGGTATCTGAGTATCTCTATATCCTTGAGGTGTCCTTGAATCAATCCCTGTGATCTCAGGAAAGTCTGTAGTGTAGATTTCATCTTTTAAAACTTTAAAGGTCATTGGCTTTTGGCCCACAGACAGGGTTATGCAACCATGACCATGATCTGTTCCAGAATAATTTCATTACTCCCCAAGAAGCTCCCTACACAATTCTTCCTTCCCATCTTTGGAAGCCACTGATCTGCTTCTTGTCTCCATGGATTTGTTTATTTTGAGTATTTCTTATAAATGGAACTGCACAGTATGTCACTTTTTTTTAAATCAGGCTTCTTTCACTCAAGGTTCATCCATGCTGTTGAATAAATGGTTCATCATTATTTCATGTGACTATAATATGCTCCATCGTATGAAATACCACTTTTAAAAAATCCATTCACGTGTGGATGTACATTTGGGTTTTGTGTACTATGGTGAATAACGCCAACATGAACTCACGTGTAGAAATTTCACTGTGGACATATTTCTTAGGCATTTACCTAAGAGTGGCATCTCTGGGTCAATGGTAAGCCTATGTTTGATCGGTTGATTGGTCGATTTTTACTCTGACTGATTCAGACCTACCAGACTGCCTTCCCACCTAGCTAGGAGGAAGTGCCCGTGTGTGGGCCGCCAATCCTCTCCTCACCCGGCTCAGCACGTGCTTGGTCCAAGTCTGCAGTCCCCGCACATCGCTCACTCACAGGAAGGCTCGCCCACCAGAGTCCGGCAGCACAGGGATGGAGACACGGGCTGGAGGAAGGGGGACCGGTGTGTCTAAACCAGAGAGATGACTCCTGAGCTCAGCCCTGCTGCTCTTAGGGCTCCTCCTGGTGATGCGTGTCCTGACCCCCGAACGACACTGGAGGGCAGAGACCCCTGAGCTGAGGTGGGTGGGCTGAGCGAGGGTGGAGTCTGCCGGAGTCTGCTGGGGCAGCTGAGTCTAAAGAAGAAGGAGACAGCAGGAGAAAAGACCCAGGATGAAAAACCACGAACATGAGGAATAAGAGCGCCCCGTCTAGGCTGCGTCACGGGCGCTGTCAGAGCGGGGAGGCCCCCGGGCTGGAGCAGGGTGGACGTCTTTGGGCTCAAAGAGGAAGGGCTCTGAGCCCAGAGCCAGAAGCAAGGAGCCCCGGCTGGGCCTGGAGCAAGCCCAGGGGACAGAATAAGATAAGCTGGTCTTCCAGGGAACTTTCAACCAGGACTGAATTCTGAAAATAAACTTTTAAGATGTGTCATGCAGCATATGGCTTTGAGGAAAAGGCACTCACTCACTGGTAAAAACTAGGAGTTTGACTAAATATGCAGATCTCAGGCTAGTTCGAGTAGAAACTATATCATCCTCCCCACTGCAACCCCTCCTCCTGTCTTTGAAAAGTGCTCCTGACACTCATAGACGAGGTTATGACACCCTGATGTCTCAAAAGTGTTACAGAAGACTCAGCAATCCTCAGAGGATTTTGCAAGTCTGTAATTTCTAATTTATGTCTTTGGGAATCAAGGAACCCAATAAAACTCAAGAGGCAACCACACCTTCAGGAACCATCTTGCCCTTTCTAATGCCATTATTGGTTGGTTAAGAAACAGCTCTTCTGTCTTCCCAAACCTTTACTTCCTTGTGAAGGGTGTGAAGGTTTGTCAGTGTGACTGAGTCGCACACCCTAGGGAGCATTTTGTGTCTTCCTTCTTACCAGGTATGTGGTTGTGCCTGTCGTAGTGAAACTGGTTAGCAGGGAAGATCCTTCAGACACCCATCAGTAGGACACCTGCCAACTGCAATGTTCCCTGCAGATACTGATACCAATGTGCACACATTGAAGGACATCAGAATAGGGTTAATAGGCTTTGCTTTACTTTTCTCAGAGGAGAACCAACTGCAGTAAGATATAAAAAGATGTTAGCTAGGGAATTAGTCTCCTGTGTAGGCTTATCAAGTAAGACAAAGACAAACACACAAAGCTCCCAGCCCTCCCCTGGCCCCACATTTCCATTCCCACCCCAGACAGCCATCCTGATCTATGCTTTCAATCAGATCCAAGCTGTTCCTTGTTGATCTCTTTTAATTCCCTCCCTGGTTAACCCTGGCATTCCTGTTTTGCCACCCAGAAAAATCAATGCAGGCACTCCCCTTTTGTACGATTGTACCTTTCTCCTTTCTTTGTGAAGCATGAATGAATTTTCCTCATGATCTCGATCTTCTGATCTTTCTCAAGGGCAGCTCCTTACCAGCCTCCTCACACCGTGACTCCAGGAGACATGGTCTTCTCTCCTTTGTTCCTACTGCATTGCCCTTTCTCTGTCCCTGTGCCCTATTCTACGTTTCTGGC
>ML661903.1:118464-135059 GCA_007570785.1 Antilocapra americana | reverse complement strand
CCCTTTCTCTGTCCCTGTGCCCTATTCTACGTTTCTGGCCCTCCAGGCATTTCAGCGTGTGCCTGCCTGCCATCTTGTACGTTACTCCTAAATGCTCACTAGGTACTCTGTTGCCTCCACGCCCTTTAGGGTTTCCACTTCATCCGAACTCCTTCTAGTGCTGGGCAACTGCAAAACTTTCATTTTGTAGGCAACAATTGAATTGATTCTTGTTTCATTTTATATCTCTATTCTAGATGAATTTCCACCAAAAGCTTTTCTTGCCTCTTAAAAATTGGATCCATGTTGTTGAATACCTATTTGAATATTTTTTTAATAAAACAATATTAATTGTTGTTAATGCTTGTCACTAGAGTACCAATGTAGATGGAACCTTCTGGAAGAATGAAAAATTGATTACATGGGATATATGCTCAGGATTTTCTTTTACTTCTCCAGTTTTTTATTAATATATATTTCATTGAAGTATAGTTGCCTTATGATATTTCAGGTGCACAGCAAGGTGACTCAGCTATACATATACACATATGCTGTTCTTCAGATTATTTTCCATCATGGGGTATTACAAGATATTAACTATAGCTCCCTGTGCTATACAGTAAACCTTTGTTGATTGTTGCATATTGATTTTTTAAAATTAGAAATCTAGCATTTTATTCATACTAAATCAAACAAAAGGAATAAAAAATGTCATAAACCTTTTAGTTAGGCAAAAGTTCATAATTTTTAAAAATACACATTTTATATATACTATTTATGTATATATATGCAAGAGCTCGGGGTTTCCCTAGGTGGTTCAGTGGCAAAGAATCTGCCTGCAATGCAGGAGATGCAGACTCAACCCCTGGATTGGGAAGATCCCCTGGAGAAGGGAGTGGCAACCCAGGCCAGTATTCTTGCCTGAAGAATCCCACTGGACAGAGGAGCCTGGTGGGCTATAGTCCATGGGGTCACAGAGAGTCGGACACAGCTGGAGCGACTCAGCATGCATGCAAGCATACAAAAGCTTTTCAACTATGCTTGATAAAAGTTTGAGAAAGAGCATTAAAAAAAATAAGAAGAAGAGATGGAGAAATTAGAAAACATAAACTAAATGAAATGGGAGCCCTGAATATGAAATAGAAAAAATGAAACATACTAGATAAAAGGAAAAGATCATCATACAGTCCAGTAGCTTTTAAACATGGCTGCTCATCAGAAACACATCAGGAGCTTTGGAGGAAAAAAGCATCACCTGGCCTTTGTATTTTTAAAAAAATTCCAAGATAATTCCAGTATGCATCTGGATTTTAAAAAGTGATTACAAGTTTTTACATTAAATGATAGTTTTGGTGGTTTATAATTTTATTATTTCTGTTGATCAATCATGATATAATGGCATTAATGAGTAATAGTTACATAGTCACAGTAGTAAGTTTGCTTTCAATATCTGTGAGCCTTTTTCAGTTCTGTAGTAGTAGTAAAAGATGTTTATCAGTTTTCACAATCAATAGCCAGGCAAAAAATAAAAGACAATTATAATCACAAGCCTTAATGGGAACATGGTTAGCCTAACAATATAAAATAACTGCATACATGTTGGGGGTGTCGAGCAGAGTGGTGTGTTCAAGGGGACATGCACGCACGCACAGATTTTTGTCAGCGCAGCCAGTCTGTCTTTCATTTGGTGCGTTTAATCCTTTATCATTTAAGGTAACTATAGATATATATGATCCTATTACCATTTTCTTGTTCTGGGTTTATTTTCTGTAGGTCTTTCCCTTGTCTTGTGTTCCCTGCCCAGAGAAGTTCCTTTAGCATTTCTTGCTTGTCCGGAAAGCTTTTGATTTCACCATTAAATCTGAATGAAAGTCTTGCTGGGTAGAACATTGTTGGTTGAAGTTTCTTCCCTTTCATCACTTTCTGTGTATCTTGTCATTCTGTTCCAACTTCTGGAGTTTCTAACCTGATGGGAGTTTCCTTGTATGTTATTTGTCATTTTCCCCTTGTTGCTTTAATATTTCATCTTTGTCTTTAATTTTTGTCAGTTCTTAAAAATTAAGGACTGGTGTGATGTAGAAGAAAAGAAAGGCTGATAAATTGCTGATGAAACGTTTGTTAATACAAGTAACTTGGTGATACTTGGCGGCATGTGGTTGAAATCCAGCAATTCTCTGTTTAATCTATACCCCGTCTATGCTGTGCTCGAAGAGACATATACTGTGGGTTAATTGCTGTACTGTCAACAGTGGGAAGAAGCAGAAAAAATTTAGACATTTATTAATAGGCTAATGAAGGAAATACTCTAGGTTTATATACTGAAATATCCTCCAGCAGTGAATATAAATGAGACAGATATTCATGTTGCAGATAGGACAGATCCTCAGACATAATATCCAGTGGAGAAACACACACATTGGAAAAGGATGAGCAGCTCCTGTTTTATCCCTCTCT
This sequence comes from Antilocapra americana, assembly GCA_007570785.1. Taxonomy (NCBI): domain Eukaryota; kingdom Metazoa; phylum Chordata; class Mammalia; order Artiodactyla; family Antilocapridae; genus Antilocapra; species Antilocapra americana. The sequence goes on along the minus strand of ML661903.1, from coordinate 132,626 downwards.
GCCATGTCTGTAACTTTGTTTTCAATATCTGTGAGCCTTTTTCAGTTCTGTAAACAAGTCCACTTGTATCATCCTTTAAAATCAGATTCTACATGTGAGTGATGCCATGTGGTATCACATGCCTTTCTCTGTCTGACTCCACTTTTGTTTCAGCTGGAGGATGATCGCTTTACAAGGCTGTGTTGGCGTCTGCCGTGCAGCCCTGTAGAGCAGGCGCAGCTACATATATCGTCCCTCCTCCTTGAGCTTCCCTTTCCTCCCTCCCAAGTCTGACTGCCCTTACTGTGATGATCTTTGGGCCCATCCATGTTAGAAGCTGGGACTTATTCACGAGGGAGGCTGGCCAAGGATCCTTCACTTTGGGGTACAAGTGACTTGCCAAACCTTGTCTCCTGAGCCAAGCCCCTGACTCCTCCATCAGCATGCACCTCCCATCTCACTGTCTGAAACTGGCCTCTGCGTTTCGGGAAGTGATTCTGGGAGTCATCTCCCAGCACTGCCAGGAATAGCTATTATCACGTCCTTCAGCTTCCCAGTTGCCCAAGCATGACAGCATCCATTTCCCAAGGTACCAGTTATTGTCTATTACTAGAAACTTCTGACATTGAAATGATCCCAGAGGCGTCTCCCTGAGTACAAGGATCTCTTGACAAAGTACGTGATGACGTAACTTTATGTAAAAGAATTTTTCCTGAAACTCAGTACATTCAATCATTTATGTGGTCTATATTTGTTTTGATTTACAGTATTTTTCCAGTGATATTCACATCTTTCTCTGGAAGTATTGTTTTAATGGCTAAAATCCTTGAGTTTTGCTCTAGTAAATGAAGGTCGTTTTGCAACGCAGGCTGAGAGTGTGGGAGGGCACGCTTCCTCTGCCCTCAGGTAGTGTGCTCAGGCCCCAGAACTGGTACTGTGACGGACCCCAGACCGAGGCTAAAAATGCTGGGCATTCAGTCCACGGGGTCGCCAGGAGTCAGGCACAACGGAGCGACTCGCTGTTCATTCTCTCCCGCTTCTGAAGGCTTGAAGTCTAAAGTCAGCGTGCTCCCAGGACCACACTTCCTCTGAGGCTCTAGGGAAGACTGCTTCTCGGCCTCTCTCGGCCTCTGGTGGTTCCCAGATTCCTGGGCCTGTGCCTGTCTTTCCATGACCTGCTTTCCTGTGCATCTCCTCTTATGAGGACCCCAGTCATTGGATTCGGACCCGCCCTGAGCTCATTTGACCATCTTTTAACTCGTTCCGCCCAGGCTGCTACAGCTGTGCTCAGTCGTGTCTCACTCTTGCGACCCCATGGACTGCAGCCCACCGGGCTCCTCTGTCCATGGGATTTCCCAGGCAAGAATACCAGAGTGGGTTGCTGTTTCCTTCTCCAGAGGATCTTCCTGGCCCTGGGGTTGAACCCACATCTCTTGTGTCTCCTCCTTTGCAGGAGATTCTTTCACACTAGTGCCACCTGGAAGCCCAGTTATTAAATCACCCAGTTAATAAATCACCTATTTCTAAATAAGTTTACACTCTGCTCTTCTCCAGGGACATACAGTTTTGAGGGATACTATTCAACCCACTACAAATAACGATCCCATTACTCAAGATGAGTCACTTTAACAGTTTGAGGGGAAACCACCCAGCTATTTCCCGTAACTGTGAGACAGGAGTTTGATGGTGGGGCCCTTCCCCTTCCCCACACATCTTCTAAAACAGTGGTTTTTCTATTAGAGTGAATCTCAAGGTGTCTACGGGAATGTTCCTATTGCTCTAGCTTTTCAATGTCTCAAGTGCACAGGTTCTGTCTCCAAATGTAGCTACCTGAGAATCACCTGTGTTCACCGGCAGGTTTCCCAACCTGCCAACATTTCACAAAGGAACAGTGACCTTGTCACCTCGCTCAGATCTTCCTGATGAGAAACGCCCAGGAGCAACGAAGACCAAATTCTTCTACTGATTAATCAAGATGCACAAGCCCACTCTCAGGCTTCTGCCTTCCCCCTTTTCATACAGCTTCCTGTAACAGTGAAGTAGGGAGGGTCAGAAAGGAAGTATTCAGGGACATTCCTGCCTGTCTAGTGATTAAGACACAGCACTTCCTCTGCAGAGGACGAAGGTTCAATCTCTGGTCAGGGAACTAAGTTCTCACAGGTCACACGGAATGGCAAAAAAAGCGGGGGATGGGTGGGTATTTTAGTTCATATTGATTTGTTCTGAATTAAGAATATACATAAATTAAGATGGGGAACAGTGGGAGTAATGATAGATGTTCAATAATATTAGCCTCTTCGAGGCTTTGACTGTGGTCAAGATTGAGCCCCTCTGGAGACCAGAGCAGAGGGCATCTACAGAAATTAAATATGATTTTTCTACCAGTGAGTTTGTGTGTAGCAAATTCTTTTCTGCTGTTCCTGATACTTAATGTCAGTGACAAGAAAATACCATACCAACTGGAATGCTCTACTGGAAGATATATTTTTAAGTCTCATTGGATAAAATGCATGAAATGTTTTTTTCAGATATGATGTGCATCATTCAATTAATATATAAAATTTAATTCATCAAATCTCATCATGATTATTTTCTCCTGTGAAAGGACTCCTCATTTTACTTTCTCTCTGAAAGTGTGAAATAGCTCTACCAGTTAGTTGTTAAGAAATCCAAGATTCTATGTTAGATGCAGCACCAATGAATTTTTAGTAGTTTACATTTTTACTTTAAATTAAAATATGGATAATTTTGCTCTGACTCTCATTAAGAATGAGAATGCTGTTCCAATAAAAAATTAGCTTTTGTTTTAATATTCATTTATCGAATTTTTAATATATTCTTTTTTCAGTTATATGGTAATGGTAAATGTAGTGATGATTCAATCCAAAAGAGACCTATGAAATTTAGAAAGATATGATCATAGAAAATAAGAATCTTTCATATTTTAAATTAGTAAATATTTTCACTTGAATGCAAGGATGACAAAGTTATCCATAAAAGACTTTAAAATATAAAATTAGGGTAAATTTTTTTGGAGCAAGAGGACTAGAAATATAGTCTGCTTGTAAGGAAGAATACTGTAACATATTAGAAAGCTACAGGGCTTGTCGTGTATTTTGAAAACAGATGACGGTGAGCATCTTAGGGTTGATTCCACTGGATATATTTTAAAATGTGACGTGACAGTTTTATTATAAAACAGCAACACTACAAAATAGAGGAGGTCATGAATTATCCTTTATCTCTATTCACAGCACGGACAAATTCTAGACTGAGTGGCCGGGCGAGGCCGCACCCCCAGCGCCGCCGCGGCAGCTCCGCAGCCGAGCCCCCCGGCGTTTCTCTTTAAAGCGAGCGTGATGCTTGATACCGGTGCTCAGGGCTGGTGCCCCGGGATGACCCAGAGAGGGAATCGGGAGGGAGGTGGGAGGGGGTTCTGGAAGGGGAACACATGTGTACCCATGGCGGATTCATGTCAGTGTATGGCAAAACCAACACGAAGAAATAAATAAATAAATTAATTAATTAAAAAATAAAAGTAGGAGAGAAACAGTAATAAATAAATAAATAAATAAAGCGAGTGTGAGTTGGGGATCCTCCTGTACAGCTCAGCTTGGGATCACCCCGGGCCTCTCAAGGTTATCAGGAGAGGGGGAACCCAGGGGGAGAGAATGTTTTAACTGACAGGCGGTGGGTGGATTATACTCCATCTGATCAGGAAAAGGATGCGGTCTTATTCTGCATTCACTAAAATCTGTTGTTTCTCTTCACAAACAGAAGTCCTGTGTTGAATGCCTTTCACTGGTGAATTCTATCAGACATTTGAAAACAGCACCAATCCTTCTCAGACACTTCAAACAAATCAAAGAGGAGACTGTACTTCCTAACTCATCCCATAAAGGCAGCATTACCCTGATACCAAAGCCAAGTAGACACTAAAGAAGAACGCTACATTCCAGTATCTCCCATAAATAGCATACAAAAGTTCTGATAAAATAATAGCAAACTGAATTCAGCAGCATATTAAAAGAACTATGTATCATAACCTAGTATGATTTGTTTCTAGAATGCAAGGATACATCAACACATTGAAACAATCAGCTTACACATTAGAGCTTCCCAGGCAGCTCAGTAGTAAAAAATCTGCTTGCCAATCAGGAGACCCAAGTTCGATCCCTGGGTCAGGAAAATCCCCTGGAGGAGAAAATGGCAACCCACTCCAGTATTCTTGCCTGGGAAATCCCATGGACAGAAGAGCCTGGTGGGCTGCAGTCCGTGGGGTTGCAAAGAGTTGGACACAACTTAGCAACTAAACTACCACTCCAGTAGCACAGAAACAAAGAATGAAGAGTAAAAACCACTAAGTGATCATCTCAATTTATGTAGAAAATCATTAGGCAAATTGAATACATTTTCTTGATAAAAGCATTTAGCACATTAGAAATAGAAGGATATTTCTTCAACATGATAAAAGATATTTATGAAATACCCACAGCTTGCATCATACTGCAGAGTGAAAACTTAAAGCAGCTACCTTAAGAACAGATGCTTTCTTTTTCCTCTTCTATTCACATAGTTTTGGAAGTTCTAGCTATGGTAGTTAAGGAAGAAAAGGAAATAAAGGGCATTCAGATTGAAAAGAAAGAAGTATGAATAAAATGGTCTCTATACAGAAATGGCATGATCATATATGTAGAAAACCTTAAAGAGGCCACAAAAAATCTGTTAGATCTAACAAATAATTTAATAATTCCAGGAAGTTTCTGCAATGTGAAATCAACACACAAAAATGGTTTGTATTTGCATGCCCTAAAGGAGAAAAATCTGAAAAGGAGATTAAGAAAATATATCCATTTATAATAGCATCAGATTTTTGTGGGCTGTGATTCCAATGAAAATTTTATTGTCAGAGCATTTGCTGTGCTGTTTTGGTCTGCATGATGCTTGATGAAGCTGTGGTCCCAGCAGTCGTGACTAGTTATGACGGGTGCCACTGAAGAGGGTGAAGGGAGTTTTCTGAGGCAGGGTCTCTTGGTCCCACTAGACGAAAGAAAGAAATTTCTGAAGCATCTCTGACAGATGAGGATGAAGGTTACTTTACAGGACTGGTCCCATGTTACACTGGATCCTCCTTGATGCTGCATGGTTATGTAGTATCTCTTTAAAAACTACTTTTTTATTTGCCTGCACTGGGTCTTAGTTATGAATATGGACTCTTAGCTGTGGCATGTGGGATCTCGCTCCCTGACCATGCATTGATCCCCGGCCAGCTGCACTGGGAGAGCGGAGCCTTAGCCACTGGACCACCAGGGAAGTCCCTATGTGGTATCTCTTGAAAGGGCAGGTGGGTCACAGTCCCTACAGAAAAGAATACTCTCCCTGGCAAAGCTCCCAGTAATTCCCCATACCAGAGATGCAGCTAATAGTGCTGGACGGGCCCCTGTCCAATCGGCATGAGGAGTGAGCCTGCTCGGGTTATTTTCTGTCGTTAGGGGTGGTATCAGGAATTGCTGGACCTGGCTCCCTTCTGTCTGGTGGAGGGACGTAAGCTGCTTTACTGCTGTGTTGTTCCTCCAGGCCCAGGTGTTGAACCTGTGCCCCCTGCATTGGAGCTGGGAGGCTTAACCACTGGACCACCAGGGAAGTCCCTTTTGGAAACTTTCAGAGTATTCCTTTGGTGGTTCTCCCCCAGAAGCAGAGGCTATAAGTTTTGGAATATATTGATATATTTCATTGAGAAAGACTGGAGAATATCCCCCAGAATTTCATACAGGACTTGTCTGGTTGGGCACAGGCAGCAGTTCAAAGAAAGGACAATTCAGCTACCAGCAAGGCAAAAAGCTCTAATGGTCTAGGTGGAGACTGACTGCAAGCTGGACCTAGTCCTGCTGAGACCCTAACCAAACACACGATTCAGCTACCAGCAAGGCAGAGAGCTCCAATGGTCTAGGTGGAGACTGACCGCAAGCCGGACCTAGTCCTGCTGAGACCCTAACCTAACACACAGACCTCAGCTTCCCCTGTTTGTCATCCAGCTCTTGTGTGTTCAAGCTGAAATCCACCCACTTCACGCTTAGTTAAGGGAGAATGACGAGCTAAGTTTCCTCCATGAGTTCCTCCCAACTGTTGAGGCAGTTGGATTCAGGGATGACATAGAAACCCGTTCTGGTATCTCTGCTGGCATCACAAGCAAATCTCAGTCATTTGTATATTAATTGTTTATTGGTTCATTTGATTCAGCATCACTAATTGAACAAGTATGGTCTGTATGCTCCCTCGGTACCAGTTTTGTCTGAGGTCCTGTACAAGGTAAAATGCAAAAAGGAGAGACAGATTCTCCCGCCCACGTTACTCAACCTCTTATTTCGAAATTTCTGCCAATAAGCACCCGTTCAATGGTGTGAATGAGTAACTTTGGGGCCAAGACATAGCCTGTGGTCAGACTTAACACTCAAGAGGGTGACACCGATCTTCTGTGAGGCTGCCCAAGAGATCTGGGAGCATCTTTTACGCAACGCTGCTGCTGCTGCTGCTCGGTCGCTCAGTCGTGTCTGACTCTGTGCGACCCCACAGACAGCAGCCTGCCAGGCTCGCCCGTCCCTGGGATGCTCCAGGCAAGAACACTGGAGTGGGGTGCCATTTCCTTCTCCAGTGCATGAAAGTGAAAAGTGAAAGTGAAGCCGCTCAGTCGTGTCCAACTCTAAGTGACCCTGTGGACCGCAGCCCACCAGGCTCCTCCGTCCATGGGATTCTCCAGGCAAGAGGACTGGAGTGGGGTGCCATTGCCTTCTCCGTGTTTAAGCACAGTAAATCTCAAAACCTTAGCACTCTGCACTGTTTGGTTTCCATGAACAAGCTCCAGCAATTCTGCAAGCTTTTGTTCTCTAATAAGTTGAGCAAACGTGAACAAGAGTGGCCGCCTTGTCACTGTTCACTGTGCTGTGTAACTGGAAGAAGATACCCTCATTTGCCTCTTCCCTAAGGAGCAACCAGTTAGGCAACAGAGCAGACTTCCGACATTCCTGCCTAGGATGGTTACGGAATCTCAGGGCTCAACACCATATAGACCTTCTTGCCTGGTTCACAGCATTAATAATAGCTGATACTAAAATCTCAGCGAAGCAAGTAATCATAGACTCCTGGAACTAAGAAGGCTCTTAGAGGTGAAGTCAGCAGCAAGCATACAATAAATTACAGACTATACTTAAAGGGCTAAATACAAACAATGAAGCAAAATGAACAGCAGTGCACGTTTTCAGTAGGGCTGCTGCCTCAGAGACGGGTGCGACCGGCACAGAGAAGGAACTCCAGAAAACCATTTGCTCCACCTGGCAACCCAGGAAATGTGGGTTCGATCCCTGGGTCGGGAAGATCCCCTGGAGCAGGAAATGTCAGCCCACTCCAGTATTCTTGCCTGGAGGGTCCCAAAGAGTCAGACGCAACTGCAGTAAATGGGCACATGCACGCACTCTTTTTTTAAGAGAGATAAATACAAAACATTGGACACAGCCACTTGTAAAATAAAAAAAAGATTCAAAACAAAACACTAGATTTAATAAGCATCAGTTGACCTGATGGCAACCTGACTGGCAACCCAGGAAAATGAGGCCAGAACATTTTCTAAGATGGCCCAGGAAATGGGGCTAGTCACGTGACCTCAACCAGCAGGGTGCGGGGGCCACAGTCTCTTCCTCCACAACCCCCACCCATGCCCTCCCCGCCAGCCTGCAGTTTCTCTGTTTCTTTCCTCTGTTCCTCTGGCTCCCATCACATCTCTGGGCTTCCCTGAGGGCTCAGTGTTAAAGCATCCGCCTGCAGTGCAGGAGACCTAGGAGACATGGGTCTGATACCTGGGTTGGGAAGATTCCCTGGAGGAGGAAATGCAACCTGCTCCAGTTATTTTGCCTCAGAAATCCCATGGACAGAGGAGCCTGGCAGACTATAGTCCATTGGGTCGCAAAGAGTTGGACAGGACTGAGCACACAGCCACATCTTTCCCCTCCCGCTTATCTCTCTGCTTCTATCCCTCCACCTTGACTTCTGGCTCCTTCCCCTCTTCTTTTATTGCCCAGTATAAAGCTCCAGTACTTTGGCCACCTGATGCGAAGAGCTGACTCACTGGAAAAGACCCTGATGCTGGGAAAGATTGAAGGCAGGAGGAGAAGGGGACAACAGAGGATGAGATGGCTGGATGGCATCACCGACTCAGTGGACATGAGTTTGAGCAAACTCTAGGACATCGTGAAGGACAGTGAGGCCTGGCGTGTTGCTGTCCATGGGATATCAAAGAGTTGGACATGACTGAGCTACTGAACTGAGATCAACTGATGCTTATTAAATCTAGAGTTTTGTTTTGAATCTTTTTTTTTATTTTACAAGTGGCTGTGTCCAATGTTTTGTATTTATCTCTCTTAAAAAAAGAGTGCGTGCATGTGCCCATTTACTGCAGTTGCGTCTGACTCTTTGGGACCCTCCAGGCAAGAATACTGGAGTGGGCTGACATTTCCTGCTCCAGGGGATCTTCCTGACCCAGGGATCGAACCCACATCTCCTGCGTCTCCTGCATTGACTGGTGGATTCTTTACCAATGAAGCCACCTGGGAAGCCCCCCAAAAGAGTCTGTTAATTAAACTGCTTAGTGACTCTGCATTTACTCTGTGATTTGTATACCAACTTCCACCCCTCACATCCCCTAAAAACAAATTCTCTTCCTGCCCTGGATGCTCCATTTTGGATCTTAGCCCTGGAAAAGTTTCTATTCTTTTAAACTCTCCAAATAAGACTCTGTTGTGAACACAAACCTCAGATAATCTGTGCACATAACAGTCACTATTTCCTGCTGTCAGCGGCACTCAGTACATAGGTTAGAAACCTAAAACCAACAGCATGCCCTTTGTACAGTAACTCCCACCTGTCTGGCTGTATATTTCCTGGGTAAGCCTCTCTTTGAGAAGCTGAACTCTGTCTCCCCATGCAGTAACACAAACCCTGTGGACTGCAGTCTCCAAGGAACGTGGAAACCCAGCAGCTGGTGCCAGGCTGGCATGGAGGTGATTTGCAGAAAGGTTGAGAAACCCAGGAAGCAGATCAACCCTGGTAAGCCGAACTGGCAAAAATTCAGGGACCCGGGCTGTCAGAGGAGGCTGTGCTGGGGTTTCACAGAGGCGTCAGATCTCTGCCTCTTCACATGCTGTCAATGTTCCATCCCAGGTGGCTCAGGTAGTAAAGAGTCTGGCTGCCAATGCAGGAGACGAAGCTTCCATCCCTGAGTTGGGAAGATCCCCTGGAGGAGGAAACGGCAGCCTCCTCCAGCCTTCTTGCCTGGGGAATCCCACGGACAGAGGAGCTTGGTGGGCTCCGTGGGGTCGCAGAGTCAGACACGACAGATTGACTCCACATGCACGTTTTCTATTTCATTTCAGACACAGTGAGAGAGAACTGAGTGAAAGACCATGACCCAAACAGCAGCTGCGGGGCCTGGAGATGGAGAGAGTCATTCTCTAGGACAAAGGGGAGCTAGCAGCAGACGTTAGGCCAGTGTGGGGGAACCCTTCATCTCTATAGTTGATGAAGAGGGAGCATTGAAAATTGGAAATACAGTTGGGAACTCAAAATTTCTGATAGTTAATAAGTAATAAGGGTGCCTCTGTTATTATTTATTTATTTTTGTAACAAGAACGTCAGGACCTACCTGGAACAAGGGCAGAGGGACAGAAGCAAAACCTGGAAGCCTCAAGAAGATCAATGTGGTCCAGGAAAGATCCCTGAAAAAGCAGGGAATTTGGGGGGAGGCGTTATTCCCTGCAGCATTCTGGAATAGCACTGGCACCTGGCTGTTGTCTAGTCACTAAGTTGTGCCCAGCTCTTTTGTGACCCCATGGACTGTAGCCCACCAGGCTTCTCTGTCCATAGGATCCCATGAATATTGGTTGAATATTCAAGTAAGGTTTTGACAAATTTCTAAGGAAGGAGAGTTAGAAAGGGAGGCTGGGATCCACCATCTCTCCTCCTCCTCTGTCGTATCTGTTTGCCAACTGCACACGTTCATGCCACAGAAGGAAACCAGCTGATCCTTGACTCTGCTCGTAAAGCTACAGGTGAAAGAATTTTATGGTGGTAATTGAACTGGGTGCATCTCCCCTAAGGACTGCAGCCAAGATCCTGGCAGGATGGCCAGAACCTGGGAGCAGAGTGCCCTCACAGGGTCTGCTGTTTCATGAATCGATTACATAATACCTGCCGCTTGCACAGAGCTGGACGTGATGGGGAAGAGAAGCAAGAGAACGCACCTGCTTCCCTCGGTAGCTCTGGATCTGTTTGGTCCTTTTCTTCTCCTTTGCTGAGTAGCAAAGGATGCAGCGTGTCCCAGGTGTCTCAGAGGTAAAGAACCTGCCTGCGATGCGGGAGACACAGAAGATGTGGGTTCGATCCCCAGATCAGGAAGATCCCCTTGAGGAGGAAATGGCAACCCACTCCAGCATTCTTGCTTGGAGAACTTCATGGACAGAGGAGCCTGGCAGGCTACAGCCCACGGGGCTGCAACAAGTTGGACATGACTGAGTGACTAACACACACACAGCAGTAATGCCAGAACTAAGCGTCTTAAAAGGACCGTTTGTTCGTGATTGTGTGGGTCAGGAATCCAAATAGGGCCCCGTGGAGGTGGCTGGTCCCCGGTCCGTGTGGCATCTGCTGCGGCCTAAGAGCAACTAACTCAGTCTGAACTGGCTCCCGTAGGCCCACTTCCCTTCCTGTTGTGGTTTCATCCTTGCAGAGGCTCTCAGCCCCGCGGCAGCTCTTCAGCTCCTCGGCTCTGTGCCCACACCCACCCTTCACTCATTGTCCCAAGAAGCCGCAGCAGGGGTCCAGGCTCACGTAGCTGCTCTCCTGACCTCCTTCCTCTGGGAAGGGAGGCAGGGAGGAAGGTTCTGACACACACGCTCACTGTCTTTCCGCCGTCTCTGCAGGCTGAGGTTGCAGACACAAGACCTGGTCAGCTCTGCGCTGCGGCACGGCCTTACATGCTTCCTGGTAAGACGGTTTCCAGCCGTCTCCACCCAGAGCGGTTCTTTTCCAGTATGCTCTGCCCTGTGCTGCCTCCTAGATCCCGCACTTAGAACACTGTTCAGGCAAATTCCGCTGAGATCACTTGTGTCTTCCTAGTTGCTTCCAGGTTCTTTCTTGAACTATGTAAAAACTTCAAGTGACAGGCACAGGGAACTTTATTCAGGATTTTATAATAACCTATCATTGTCTGCGTTAAGTCAGGTCTGACTCTGTGTGATCCCGTGGGCTGTTACCCATCAGGCTCCTCTCTCAGTGGAATTTTCCCGGCAAGAATACTGGAGTGAGTTGCCATTTTCTCCTCATAATAACTTATAATGAAAAAGAATATGAAGAAAGAACAGATATATATATGTAGATGTAGATGTATAAAATCTGAGTCACTTTGCTGTACCCCTCAAACTACCACAACATAGTAAATCAACTAAACTTCAACAACAAGAAAAATAGATCAGAGCAGGATGAAAAGGTGGAGAATCAGCCTTAATGTTGGATATGACGGTTCCAAATGGCAGAGAGTCCGCACTGGAAGGGACTCCCATCAGAAAGCACTTTCTCTGAGCAGAGAAAGATGGGGCAGGTTTGGGACTCTTTTTAATTCCATACAGACAGTTGTGTACAAGTATTTTTCAGAGAATCTCATGGGGACACTGGAGAGTAGGGCACAATTTTAACCCTAACTTGTCTCATTCTGTGTCTTGTAGAGGGTGTAGCTCTGACTGAGAGAGGACGTGCTGCACGCCGAGGATGAAGGGGACAGTGCTGGCCGTGAGGAGCGTCCCCACGTGCACGGATGGCATGGCACAGCCCTCTTGCCCCACTCCAGGCAGTGATGTCAACCTGGGAAGTCACCCGGCCAGGGAGCCTGGGGGAGCGGCCTTCACTCAGGGTGCTGGTTCTGGTGACTGTACGTCCCAAATGTTTTTTTTTTTTTTTTGTCTCCAGTTTTCATCCGTCATCTCTAGTTTCTCTCACATGACACTGGATCACACCTCCTAACTCACCTGAGGTGGGGTGGCTGGTGGCTCCTAGCAAGCTTTTAAATGAAAACCACAGAATAACTCTTGCTCGAGCTCATTCTTATGTTCTTTTTATGGGACAGGAATTACCTGCCAGCAGATTGCTTCTGCAAGAGAGCTCGAGAGATCTCAGGATGAATGTGCCTCAGGTCAGGCAGCCTTGCTCACGGCTGGAGAGCTTCCCCTAGAGCAGTTCTGTGCATGCCCGTGACGCCGGCTACCCTTCCCATTCAGAGTTTGGTGCCATGGACTTGAATGGGTTCAGGTTATTCTCTTGGGAAAGACAGCTTATCTTCTTGAACAGAGGGTAGACTTGACAATGCTTCCCCACTAGCAAAGTGGACGGAGGTTGACATGCGTGCTTCTCCAGGGTCAGGAGATGCACCTCAGGCTGGGGGCCATCCCGAGACCTCCGGGGCCTTTCAGAAGGACTTGGCCCCCAGAGCCGTCCCTTCCACCCGGCAGGTGGAGAGTTGAATCACCAAGAGCACACAGCGAAAGGGAGGGGCAGAAAGGAAGGGCTCATATTTCCTCCTCAGAGACGCAGCTTGCACATCTCCTGCCCGACTGTCCATTTCACCACCGAAAACAACAAAGGTAAAGAGAAGTAGCCTTATGCTTTATCATTTCAGCTGTGCTTCTTATCAAAGGGGAACAGATAAAGGCAGTAAACTATGGCATTGGAACAGAATTGCCATGAACCAAATGAGGGGGCAACTTACTCTCTAATGAGGGTGGTTTCTTGTTAATACATACCTTAACTGGTCTGAACGTCACTGGTAGTGTGCATTTTTAAGTTTCTGAGGCAGGCGAAACTGATTTCAAATTTCCGATTTGTTGAGCAAAACAGGACTCTGTGGGTACTTTTGGCAAGCTCCCTGATAACTCTTACTCGGCACAGCTGGTTGCGTACGGTTGTCACTGCTAGGTGATGAAGCACTTCTTAGCGCCTTAGAGGTCTTGGCTTCACTGGAAGTGCCTTACTATAAACTTTATGTGTGGGGAAGAATTCTTTTAGTTTTCTGGTCTAAGTTTCTTCTTAGGGCTTTAACATTAGTCTCTTAAGGTAAAAGTGCATTCTGTAAACAGATGTAGAATCTCATGGTTTGTGTCTGTGTGATCGGGTGGCCATTCTAAAGTTTCTACTACTTCTAGGATCAATAAACACGAAATTTACAAAGTTTGAAGGACAGAGCCTGAGAGTAAAAGATTAGCCCTGATTTAGGGACGGAGAGGAGGCACTAGAAAAGCTGGTGTATGACATGGTTAAGAGTTCAGCCGGGCTCTGCACCAAGTTTTAAGGACTTGGGGTCTTAGCCACCCTGAGGGATGTACTTGCCCCATAAGGACAAACCCAGACCCTGAGTCTTCTCACACTCTCTCAGTTGTCAATATCTCCTTCTAAGGGGCTTCCCTGGCGGCTCCGTGGTAAAGAATCCACCTGCCAACGCAGGAGACGCAGGTTCGATCCCTGGGTCTGGAAGCTCCCCTGGAGGAGGAAACGGCAACCCACTCCAGTGTTCTCGCCTGGAGAATCCCGTGGACAGAGCAGCCTGGGGGGCCACGGTCATGAGGTCACAAGGACTCAGACACGAGCCAGCGGCTCAACAGCAACAGTGCTCCCCTTTTAAGGCGCGCTCTCGCTTCCTGTTTCCTGAACAGAGGCCTCCCTTTCTCAACCTAGAAGAGCTGCAGCCTCGGGCACCCTTGTATTTTCCTGCCTTTTCTTTTTCCCGATGACAGCTTCCAAATGACCCATCTCCACTGCTTGGGAGGGATTCTTTTTGTATTCTAAAAGCAGATAGAGAGGTGCACTAAAAGAAAGTGTCTGCAATCCTTGTCTCTGAGGTTTAATTTGAAGTCCTTCTACCTCTAAGGACACTTCCAGCTTGCCCTCACTGACTGGGTGGCGTCTTCCCTGGTGTGTGTGTGTGTGTGTGTGTCTCAGGCGTGTGTGACTCTGTGTGTGTGTGTGTGTGTGTGTTTCTCAGGCGTGTATGACTGTGTGTCTGTGAGTCTCTCAGGCATGTATGGCTCTGTGTGTGTGTGTGTGTGTGTGTGAGTCTCTCAGGCATGTGTGACTCTGTGTGTGTGTGTGTG
>ML661903.1:104168-118454 GCA_007570785.1 Antilocapra americana | reverse complement strand
TGTGTGTGAGTCTCTCAGGCATGTGTGACTCTGTGTGTGTGTGTGTGAGTCTCTCAGGCATGTGTGATTCTGCGTGTGTGTGTGTGAGTCTCTCAGGCATGTATGACTCTGTGTGTGTGTGAGTCTCTCAGGCATGTGTGACTCTGTGTGTGTCTGTGAGTCTCTCAGGCATGTGTGACTCTGTGTGTGTGTGTGTGAGTCTCTCAGGTATGTGTGACTGTGTGTGTGTGTGTGTGTGTGTGTGAGTGAGTCTCTCAGGCATGTATGATGCTCTGTGACTCCATGGACTGTAGCTTATATCTTTATGGGTGGGATCCCTGTACCTTGGAGCTTCTGTGTTCCAAGGTTTCCTCTATCCTGAAACTGACTGGGTAATATTAATGAGACCAGAAATTGTAAAATGTATAGAATGTCCCTGTTGTTAATACATATTGATTCCTGGGTGACTGCAAGACATTGATAATTTCCAGGTAGATTTCCCCTGCTCTCAATAAGTGTTAAATCTGGTGATGAAGACTAGCCTGTGCAATGTGTAAACTCACCCATGAGTCCCTGTGTACACGTGGTCACCGGGTGCCAAGGAAATTGTTCACTTAAGGTAACCGCATAGAATCGGTTGACTGTAAGGTTAGTGCAGAGACTCTATTGTGAAAGAACTCTTAGAACAGCTAGAAAGGGGGTTTTGGAAAATAAATGGAGGAAGTAGAATTCTCAAGTGCTGGGTTAACAATAGTTAAAGCTCAGTCTTGCAGATAAACAAATACCACAGCTCATTAATTAGTTTTAATTACATATTCCTAGTAATTTTTAAGGAAAACTTGAGCCTGAAGTTTTCCTTCTTGGTTCTGTGCTCTAAATGTTTGAAAAACAATAAAATCTAACTGGGGAGTAAGGTAAATAATACTGTTTCATTAACTATCAGATTAAGACTATTAATGCTTCACACCTTGGACAAATTTCATAATTTTTCAGGTAGAATGCTATCATTATAAAATTGGGATGATAATCACCCCTATTTTATAATAATCATAGTGCAATAAAAATAAGATCATCTCATCTCAAATAAAAGTTTGCACGGGGTCCTCCCAGGTGGCGGCAGTGGTAAGGAACCCACCTGCTAATGCAGGAGACATAAGAGATGCAGGTTCGATCCCTGGGTCAGAAGATCCCCTGGAGGAGGGCATGGCAACCCACTCCAGTGTTCTTGCCTGGAGAATCCTCATGACAGAGGAGCCTGGAGGGCTGCAGTCCGTGGGGTTGCAGAGAGTCAGACACGACTGAGCGACCTAGTGTACCTGTGCACACACCAGCACACACACACACACAGAAATGCTAATGTGAATAGTATGTGACAACATGTGGGAAAAGATGAACCCGTGTTTACATGGTGGGAGTGTGTGAACTCCCAAGTCCTTACTGTCTCATCTGCAACGCCAGGGTAACACGACCCCTTCTGCAAGACAGAGTCTGAGTGATGTGTCTCTGGTGACTGGCGCCTGCCTGAGCCCTGTGATCCAGCCGCTTCCTTTACAGAGAAGCCCCCACCCAGGTGGGTCAGGGAGTGTGTAGGAGGCAGTGCCCCGAGCAGGGTTACTGATGGTGTAGACTAGGAGGCCGCTGGGTGTCTGTCCCTGAGGAGCGGTTACACCAAATGCGGTGAAAGCATTAAAAGCACAGTTACCCAGAAGTAACAGATTATGTTTTCAGAGTAACATAGGTGAATCTTTTTTAAAAATATTAATTTATTTGGCTGCACTGGTCTTAGTTGCAGCACGTGGAATCTTTCATTTGCTACAGGCAAGCTCTTAGTTGAGGCATATGGGGTCTAGTTCCCTGACCAGATTTCAAACTTGCCTTCTGCCTGCACTGGGAGCTCGGACTCTTAGCCACTGGACTACTAAGGAAGTCCCCATGGAAGACTCTAAAAAAATGTAACACTAAGTAAAAAAAAATCAACATAAGCTCATTTACAAAGATAAAAAATGTGTATATAAAGAAATCAATATTATACATAAACACACATAAATAGAAGAATGCACTTTAAACAGATTTTGTCTTCTATAGGAATGGAGGAGAAAGGGGATCTGTTGGGTTGAAGGTAATAAGCCAAGGAGAGGATGACTTCTGTAGCCCAATGCTAAGAATGGAGGGATGTGATTACCTCTACTTTTTATGCTTCTGAATAGAAAGACGCAAACCCAAGGAATGTTTAATGAAGGGAAGGTGCCTGTTCACAATAAGGGCTGCCCTGGGGGCTCGGGGGTGAAGAAACCACTGCTAATGCAGGAGGCACAGGTCTGACCCCTGGTCCAGGAAGGTTCCCTGGAGCAGAACATCGCTCCTTATTCTTGCCTGGGAAATCCCATGGAGAGAGGAGCCTGGTGGGCTACTGTCCACGGAGTTACAGCCAGACACAACTTAGCAACTGAACGACAGCAAAAATAGCAAGTAAGTACTCTATCGGTACATTCCAAGCTCTTCCTAGGTGTCCCAGTAACTGTTGGGATACAGCAACTGTGCTATGTAGGCAGGTTGTTTTATAATGAAAATAAGACAAAGATTTAAGAAGAATAAGCACACATTTGCTTATAAATCAGAAATTGCATCCCAGAGCCTGGCGTTAGCCAGGATGCCTTATGAAGTGTGTCTGGCTTGGACATGCTTCATTATGGAATGTGCTTTAGTAATTAAAATGTTATTAAAGTAACTAAACAAAGAGCTTCCAGAGATACTGTTATTATCAGGCGTGTTACAGAGAGCTATGCTGAAATAACTTGCAGAACAGCATCTTGTTAAAGGCATATATTAGTATTTTCATTAGGTAAGATCAGCCAAACCTTTGAGTTACAGCTTTAAAAAACTGGGAAGAGCAGAGAAGGGTACCGTCCAGGTTCAGTGTAACATAATTGCCAGACTCCATGAAACCAGGCTGGGTGGGCTGCTGGTTGGAACATGCAGCATCTATTCCTTAATGATCATTTTAGGACAATGAGTTTCAATGACAGGGACATGTGGTCATCTTTTTAACCACATAAATGTCGTGGGCCATTATTGTGAAAGTCCACGAGTGACACACTTCCCTTCTGTCTCTCTCTGCCTGATTAATGCTAAGCCACGCGCTCCCCTCCCTGTCCCAGTTCTGAGGCTTTGGCCCTTGGCTCTGTTTGGCTCTCAGTGCGCGAAGTGCTATGTTAGTGAGAAGCTCTATACCATGCCTAAATCAGCAACCAGAGACCGCACTTCCAGGGAGCTCAGCTCAGGGGGATATGGGTGGCAAACAAGTTAAGTTAGTAACTAAAATAAATACACACAGGTGGAGATGTAGCTCAGTCACCTGTCTTAATAGCCTAGAGAATATAAACCTAGACTAGGATTCCAAAAGAGGGAACAGCTGTAATCTAGAATAGGGGTCCCCAATTTCCAGACCTAATGCCTGGTGATCTGAGGGGGAGCTGATGTAATAATAATCAAAACAAAGTGCACAATAAATGTGCTTGAATCATACTGAAACCGCCCCCCACCCTGGTCCGTGGAAAAATTGCCCTCCACGAAACCAGTCCCTGGCATTAGCCAGAATGTCAGGTGCCAGAAGGTTGGAACTGCTGATCTAGAAGACGAGACAAAAAAGAATGAAACCATTCTGGCTCCCTGCGGGGCTAGTGAAGGAAAAGGTGAGGGAAAGGACGCAGGTGAGGCCAGTGGTCCACTTGGTCCAGCTGGACGAGGATGTGTAAAGAAATTCCTAAAGAGACTTGAAATGCCTCTAGCTGCAAGAAACAGCAGACACAACTAAGATGGCCTGAATGATAAGGAAAAGTTATCATCTTACAGGACAAAAAAGGTCCCAAGGTAGGGCAGATCCAGGTGGGTTAATGCATCCACTCAAAGTTGTGTCATCAGAGACTCAGATTCTTTCCATCATGCTCTCTGACACCTTGGTCCGGTTACAAACTAGCTGCCGCATCAGTGGCCACATGAAGGCAAAACAACCCTAAAACAAAGAAGAGGATTGGTTTCCTTCTGAGAGTCTCTTTTTATTGGAAGGCGTTTTCCAGAAGTCTTGCAGCAAAGTCTGCTGTCTTACTGGCAAGGTTGTTGGCCACACCTTCCGATTTTTAAGATTTTATTCAATTATCACCCCCCCAACTTTATTGAGAGATGACTGACAAGAATAACTATATATATAACATATAGTGATGGGTCTTCCCCGGTGGTGCTAGTGGTAAAGAATCTGCCTGCCAGTGCAGGAGAGGCAGGAGATGTGAATTTGATCCCTGGGTCAGGAAGATTCCCTGGAGAAGGGAATGGCAACCCGCTCAGTATTCTTGCTTGGAGAATCCCATGGACAGAGGCGCCTGGTGGGCTGCAGTCCATAGGGTTGCAATGAGTCAGGCACGACCAAAGTGACGTAGCACACACGCACGACGCACACACGCACCTCACAGAGTTCACCCTTTCTTTGGTGTATGATGAACAAGCTTAAGATCTATTCCAGCGACTTCTGAGCACACAGACAGTGTGATTCACCATTGTCACCATGCTGTACATTAGATCTTATTCTCCTTATTAGTGAAAGTTTTTTTTTTTTTTTTTTTACCAGTTAGGGCTTCCCTGGTGGCTCAGATGGTAAAGAATCTGCCTGCAATAGAGGAGATGTGGATTTGATCCCTGGATAGGGAAGATGCCCTGGAGAAGGAAATGGCAACTCACTCCAGTATTGTTGCCTGGAGAATCCCATGGATGGAGGAGCCTGGTCAGCTACAGTCCACGGGGTCGCAAAGAGTTGGACACGACTGAGCGACTTACAATTTCTTTTTTTTTTTTCACTAATGTGGGATACAGAATGCGTCAATTGGTTTAAACCAATCACGGCTTATTTCTGAGGAGTGGGAAGCCTTTTCTGAAGGATATTCTACATGAAAACTGCACCTTGAAATCCATCTCTCAGCACAGAATAGGGGAATGGAAGGGAAGGACTGAACAGCAGGCAATTAACATTTTCTGAAAATGCGCCATGTGGGGAGCATTTGAAGGTGTCCGAAAGAGGGCAGACCCGTTTGCTGGAGTGACTGTGGGTGAGAGTTTCAGTGGTGGCTGTTGGAGGAGCTTGAAAGAGAGGGCGGGAGACCTCTGAGGAGAGAATGGAAGTCAGGGGACTGAGAGCGAGAGCTCCCGAAGCCGACAAGAGCCCGAGCAGGCAGCCGGCAGCCCCGACTCCGACTCCGAGAGCTCTGGGCCCCCTCCGATCTCTCCTCAGTGGGGTGTGCAAGGCCTCCGGGCATTTCTGCCCGCTCTCAGCCCTACCGACTGCTGCCTTGGGCTGCCGATGTCGCACTCTCCTGTTACAAATTTCTCTTTCAGGGTTTTGAGTCCCTGCTCATGTTTCGCCTTCTGTCAGTAAAGACCCTCCTTTATGTGTATACCTGGCTGACTTGTTTCATTCTTCAAGGGGGAGTAGGACACCACCTCCTCCAGGAAGTCTTCCTGTGACTCTGGGTTAGTTCTGTCCCCCCTGAGCTTCCTCAGTATTCTGTGTACATCTGTGTGTCATAGATATTTAGTGAATTGGTCAGGACTGGTGCTGGAATAAAGCATCAAAAGCAAGCTCCTTGCTTTAATGGAGATTGTACTCTAGCGAGAAGTTCAGGTAATAGATACATGTATAGTACATATGTGTGTTTTATTTATATAAACAAACATAAACATTGCTTATATTTACATAAAGTCACATGTATATAATGTATAAAGCACACACATTTACAACGTATGTGGTAAATATATTAAAGAATGCAGTACAAGGCTGGGAGGGGGCACTCCCCTGGTGACTCAGTGGTAAAGAACCTGCCTGCAATGCAGGACATGCTGGTTAGATCCTTGGTTTGGGAAGATCCCCTGAAGAAGAAAATGGCAACCCACTCCAGTATTGCTGCCTGGAGAATCCTATGGACAGAAGAGCCTGGCGGGATTGCAGTTACATGGGGTTACAAAGAGTCAGACGTGACTGAGCAACTAAACTAGAACAATATAGAAGGCAAAGATTTGCATCCTGATGTGTTACTGTGTCCAGAGGTTGAGAATGTGAGAAAAATCCTGAAAAAGAGACTCAGGTGGCCCCAAAGGCCTGGCCGGAGGAGCGGGTGACGGGGCAAGAGAGAATGATGACCAGGAAGTTCAAAGAAGAAAGTGTTTGCTGGCAAGGGAGGGTCCTAGAAAGTGAAACATTGCCAAGGGCAAGAGTGATTGCTCAATTGTTTCTGCACGTGACAGTGCTCAGTAAATGTTTGGGGGTCCGATAAATAAATTCCTCCTTCCCGAGGTGCCACTGTCCTTAGAGAACACTCATTCCCAGCATCTTTTCTTCCCTCTCAACTTTTTTCTCCTCCCTTCCTCCATTTTTCCTGACGCCATGCGGGGCTGAGGGCTTTGGCCTCCTTCGGATGGCATGACCTATTTCCTAGAGTCCCCTTACTTCTGTGGAGGGGATGGGGAATCAGGTCACCAAGGAGATGAAATGTACGGAGAGCATCATCAAAGTTTGCTCCACTGTCTCTCACCTTGCTTGTGCAGGAGTGACAGGATGGAGACTGAAGCCGGGGACTGGGTGGGGAAGGATCTCTTTGGCTGGGCTGTGTAGCTCAAGGATTTTTCGGTACAAATTCCAGGATGAGGAGAGTCCCTAAAGCGAGGAAAGTAAGAGCCAAGAGATCCAATTTCTTCTGTGCTTTTGTTCCAGAAAAATTAGCAGTCACTTTTAAACGTACACGAACGATAGAGCTTTGAAGTCTGGTTGAAGAGAACAGTAAATCTTTTCATCAGAATCACAAACTACTGTGCAGGCCCCTCCCCCGTCCTAGCCCCTCAGGAAGTGTGACAACAGGTTGTGACTTCATGAAGCAGTGGGCTCAGACGCTTACCACATTCACCGAAAGTCATAGCCGAATGCTCGATATTGCCTGTGCCTCCAGCTGAGTCAGATTTTTTTCCCCTTCCATTCTCAGGTAGGGCTTTGCCTACAATGGATTCCCTCAGCACTGCAACTGTTGAATTTTGTCTGGACGTGTTCAAGGAGCTGAACTGTAACCACGCAGGAGAAAATGTCTTCTTCTCCCCACTGAGTCTTCTCTATGCTCTTAGCATGATCCTCTTGGGAGCCAGAGGAAACAGCTCAGAGCAGATGGAGAAGGTACTGGACACAGCAGGAACCCCGGGTGGCCTGGGGGGGTCTCCCATAGAATTGCTTACACCTCTATACCCAGAAAACTCTGCCATCTTGTGAAAGAAGGAACACAGGGGGCAAAGCATATTTCTTAGGTCTAATGTCTTAGATGATGCTGTACATTATGATGCAGGTAACACAATGCACGCCACACTCAATTGCTTTCCTGCCATCAACGCTTTCACACATAAATGACTGAAAGCTACTTTCATAGTTTATCCTTAGAGTGATTTAAGCATGCCGGAGAACACATATATGGTATGATTCTTGCCCTCTCCAATTTTAACTTACAATGAAATCAGTCTCTATCAGAAGTTAACACAACGTTGTAGAATATACTCCAAATGAAATAATAATTAATGGAGTTTAAAAAAAATGACCAACTTCAGTAAAAAAAAAAAAAGAATGACTGTTTAAAAGTTATCTAGGTTTTTACAGTGCTCATTTATGCATTTGAAGTTCATATCATCCCTGTGTGTTAGGAGTAGGAATTGTTATCCCCATTTTACAGGTGGGGAAACAGAGGCTAAACTGACACTAAGAAAGAACGGGTGACATAAAGCATGGCGGAAGCTGATATGCAGCGGTTTCCCCCAAACATACATATTCACACATGTGTGTCCATACACGTAGATACGGCTTCCCAGGTGGCACTAATGGTAGAGAACCCGCCTGCCAAGGCAGGAGATGCGAGAGATGCAGATTCGATCCCTGGGTCAGAGAAGATCCCCTGGAGGAGGAAATGGCAACCCACTGCAGTATTCTTGCCTGGAAAATTCCATGGACAGAGGAGCATTTTTTTTTTTTTTTGGCTGTGAAACGTCTAGAAGAATATCACTTAACAACTCCCAGGGTACTTGCACATCTTATTATTGTTTGCCCTTTATTCCATATTTTGATGCACTTTTAGGATTTTCTGGCATTTAAATAAATAATTTAGTGGGAAGCCATACGGTGTTTGCACAACCCCGGAGGAGCACGGTCATGGTGCTGACCTGGCAACAGTGGGGAGGAGTGGAAGAGTCTAGTGAACCCCAGCTCAGCTCCTGGGCCAGACAGGCAATGAGGGTCAGGGCAAGTGGATTAACCTCATGAACTCAACTTCCCTAACAGAAAATGAGGATAATAGTATCTACTTTAAAAGTTGTCGGGAGGATTAAGTAAGATATGCAAATGCTTAGCTCAGGATTTGGAATACAACATCATTAAATGTCCGCTCTCACCACCGGCCTTTATCTGAAGTGGAGAAACATGTAACTGTCAGCCTCTACACTGTGCGCTGCTTTCGATGCCAATCTATCTCATTTTTTTTCTAGGTGCTTCACCTTAATCATATTGCAGAATCATCAGGACCAGAGTTCAAGGACTTGACTAAGGTATGATAATATCTCTGCTGAGGTGTCAAGTGCTCTTTGATAGAAGAGCACCAAGGAATATACAGTCCAGGCACTGGGTGGCAGAGCACTTTATTGACTCATAAGAGCACAAGTGATGAATCCTCGGTTTCCCCCTTTAATCCTCCTGAGGGGGGTGACTATGGCCGATAGGATTTAACACAGTGATAATAACAACCATAGTAAAGTCCCCCAGATTTTATCATCTGATTTTTGTCATCCTCATTCAGTTTTCTGTTGTCTTATGGACTGCGCCCCATGGAGAGTGTGCCAGGTTCTTCTATGTAGGGTCAGGTCTTCAGTTCAATGAGGGGACTGAAAAAGAACCCGATGATTTACCTTTTAATTCTATAGCAGGAGAACAGGGCCTGATGTCACTCAACCCATGTGTTCCAGGACTACGGTCTCTGTTCTTTCTAATAAAAGATGCCTTTTGACATCAAAATTACATAGAACTGCCACATGAAAATATATGTATGTTTGATTGTGATTGATTGAGAAAAGATATAAATGCCTAGAGTTATAGATGCTTCACGGAACCCTTATTGTTAGGAGATTAGAGCCCATAGTTGGGGAACATTCACTTTGGGGAATATAGGCAAACACCCTACAATGTCCATGAATTCAGATGCATCAAAGCCACAGGGAGAGGGGAAGAGAGGGTGAGATGTATGGAGAGGGTAACATGGACACTTACATGACCATATGCAAAATGGATAGCCAACGGGAATTTGCTGTATGTCCCAGGGAACTCAGACAGGGGCTCTGTATCAGCCTACAGGGGTGGGATGGGGAGGGAAGCAGAGGGAGGCTCAGGAGGGAGGGGATATAGGTGTACCTATGCTGATTCATGCTGAGGTCTGACAGAAAACAACAAAATTCAGTAAAGCAAGTGTCCTTCAATTAAAAAAGAAATAAACTTAAAAAAAGCCACATGCTTAAATGAATTGCTTCTGTCAGAGACAGATGGGTGAGTCAGTTCAGTTCTATAGAGAGCTCAGTATTTGATTAAATGATCACATAGAAAATGGAGACATTGAAAGGAGCATGATAGATAGAGAAGGAAAATGATTCTTTAGGTACAAACTTGGATCATCGCTCTGAAGATCCCCACTAGGATCTCTTTGTTAAAATGTCTGGTTTTGGATTAAACCATGAGAGCTGACAAGTCCACGTGTGTTTGCAGTAGTTTACAGTTCTGCATACGGTCTGTAGCCAAAGTCCCAGAATGCCGAGACTGTTGTGGGAGAGGAAATCTGGAGAAGGAGAAGGCTTTCAACTCACCAACTCTGGCTCTGTTCATATTCACTGCCCTTTTTTTCAGAGGCAAACATCTTGCTGTCTGGTTATTGTTTTCACATTGTTTGTACTCTCTAATGTCAAGAAATCAAGCAATTTAATACTCTGTTCTTTATTTACGGGGGTTCAGTGCAGCCGAGCTGGAAGGATCCACTCAGAGTTAGGAGTCCTTTTCTCCCAGATCCATCGGCCAGACTCTGACTACACCCTCAGCATCGCCAACAGGCTCTACGGGACCAAGGCGGTGGCGTTCCGTGAGGTAAGTCCCTTTGGAGCGATGGTCTGCAGCCTTCGTGGCATCCTCTGAATTTCACATTACAAAATAAAATGAAGGATAAGAAGTGTCACATAACAAAAACACATAAAGTGTTCACCTTCAAGAGATTACATTTGAGTGGAGTTAGAGTTTCAGTGAAATGGTTTTTACCAAACTCCTATTTAAGGCTGTGAAATGTCACATAACTTCCTGCAAATCGCTGATGTTGTCCAAGAGTAAGGTCATGGATGAAGCACAAAACAAATTTGGTAACAATTATACCTTATGAATCAGAAAGAAAATATATTTCTCATCTCTTTTTCAAATGTCCTTAATCGCAGAATATTGAGAGTTAATGGAAAGTACCCTGGGCTGGGAGCCAAGAGAGCTGTTCCCATTGGACAAATCCCTTCCACCTGTAAAATGAGAGGATTAGACTACGTTTTTTCTAGCTCCCAAATTCTAACACTAATGATGCCATTTTCCAATGGCATTAACATATACAGTTTTACTGAGTGTTTATTACATGCCAGTCATTCTATTTAACCTCATATATTCCTTACACAGTCCTGTAAGATGTAGTTATAAAACTGTTATCAGTTCTACAATCATGGAGCTGATTGTATAAAGGCCACAGACATGAAGTGACAAAGCCTAGATTTGACCCCTATCTAAACCCATCTTCCTGTATATTAAATACTACATTATACTGCCATGACTGAGGTGAAATCCTAGATTCAGTGACACAGCTTTGATTTGACCGGTGTGACTTAGATGTCAATCAACCCTGAATATTCACTGGAAGGACTGAAGCTGAAGTTCCAATGCTTTGGCCACCTGATGAGAATAGCCGACTCATTGGAAAAGACCCTGATGCTGGGAAAGATTGAGGGCAGGAGGAGAAGAGGGCGACAGAGGATGACATGGTTGGACAGCATCACCGACTCCATGGACATGAGTCTGAGTGGACTCCAGGAGATAGTGAAGGACAGGGAAGCCTGGTGTGCTGCGCTCCATGGGGTCACAAGCAGTTGGACATGACTGAGCCACTGGGCAGTGACCACTTAAATGTCAGCTGGGTGAAGCGAGATGTGGCCTTGACTTTCTAATGTTCTTCTCTAGCCTGGTGGTGCAGGCTACGCCTTATACTCAACAAGATTTGGATCGTCAGAGTTTTTGCAACTTAGTGTGGCCCATGACATTATCATGGA
This sequence comes from Antilocapra americana, assembly GCA_007570785.1. Taxonomy (NCBI): domain Eukaryota; kingdom Metazoa; phylum Chordata; class Mammalia; order Artiodactyla; family Antilocapridae; genus Antilocapra; species Antilocapra americana. Next base: position 107,078 of record ML661903.1, on the reverse strand, counting down.
CATTTCAGAGGTATTTCCTTCTGTAGCCCTAGAAGCATAAAGAGAGCATTTGCAGAGAGGGCCTGAAGGGAGGGGGTTAACAATCATGGGCCCCCCTCAAAGCTTTCATCTGGACGTAACTGTAAATAGATGTTGACCTGAGACAATGATGATTACATCTGGTGTGAGAAGCTGACTCGAGAAGCTCCCCATTGGTCCCATTAAGGCGGTCTGGGTCTGTGTCCGAAGATACCGATATCCCAGGATTCTGTCCAGAAAAACTCCCACCGTGTGGGCTGTGAGCAGGCACGTAAGCGTGTTCCAGCAGCAGCTGGACGCAGCTCAGGGCAAGAACTGGGTCAAGGGCCAGAGTTTACTCTCAGTTAAGCTGCCCCTGGATTCAGGCACAAAAGAATCCGGTTAAGCAATCACTTTCCTTACACTATTTTCTGGTGTTATGCAACTGTCCTTTCTTTTACAGCAATACTTACTCTGTTCTGAGAAACTGTATCAAGCCAGGCTGCAAACCGTTGATTTTGAACGATCTGTGGAAGAAACAAGGAAAGCCATCAACGCTTGGGTTGAGAGTAAAACTGATGGTGAGGATAAGTCAACCGCATGTCTCCAAACTTTATCTGAGCTGTGTCGATAAACTTGCTGAGTTGACGTAAGGAGGAAACTGGATGCGTTTGTTTAGGTTGGTGTGCTGGCCTCAGTTTAGTGCCTGGCACATAAAGGTTTTATAAAAAGTTTGAGTGGCGATTGATTTGTGTTGACTGTCATTACAGATCCACATGCTGTGTATTTATTTAGACTGTTAACATTATTTTGTCATTAATTTTTGTATTTATTTATCCATTCATTTGTGTATATATATATACACATGTATGTATGTATACACACATATATATATAATCAAATGATGTTCATCATTGTTATTACATGCTAGGTATTGTGTTTGGCCCAAAAGTTCAATAAAAATGAAAGCTCTCATCAAGCCTAGAGTCTGATATTTCATATACCCCTGTTTCATATTGCATGATAGATTATATTCCAAAAAAATGCTATAAATTGCAACACTCCAAAATGCTTCAAGAGGCTCAGTGTTCCATTTTGATCAATATATTTACTGCAAGAAATTCTTGGTATAATTTTATAAATCCTGACTTTTCAGATACACTTTTACTTCAAGTGTTGGCATGTATGCTTGTGATACACTAAGGTTAGCATACTGAAAGGACCAGTGAATCTTTGGAATATGTAACATATTTGTAACTGGTGATGTACTGGTAATTATAAAGCCTGATAGATATTAAAAGTAAGCCACAGGAGATGATTCTCTGGTGGCTCAGTTGGTAAAGAATATGCCTGCAATGCAGGGGACTCAAGTTTGATCCCTTCGTCGGGAAGATCCTCTGGAGAAGGAATTGGCAACCCACTCCAGTATTCTTGCCTAAAAATCCCATGGACAGAGGAACCTGGCAGGCTACAGTGTATGGAGTCACAAAGATTGGGACATGACTGAGCGACTAACACACTGTAGGAGATGGTTAGAGAGTTTTTTAAAAAAGCAGTTATGTATAAGAAAGCATTGGATATGACTAGTTATAAGACAGGTTGATTCATAGCTAATATACTTGGTATTCCTTGAATGCCAACTTCTGATTAGAAGTAACAAAGCATTCAGTATTCTTTGAAATAAACTTCATTTGACAACAACATGCGTTATGGCCACAGATGAAGGAATTCTTCTGCCATCTAAAATCTATAATTAGCCTTAACAAAGGCTCCAGATTTCTTATAACTCTTCAACTCTCTACTATCAATAAGTTCAAATCCAAATATATTATCCATTCTTTTTTTTTATTACAAGGAAAAATCACTAACCTCTTTGGAAAAGGCACGATTGAGCCCTCCTGTGTCATGGTCTTGGTGAATGCCATATATTTCAAAGGACAATGGCAGAATAAATTTCAGGAACGAGAGACATTTAAAACCCCTTTTCAGTTAAGTAAGGTGAGTATTTTATTTTCAGATGGATGATCAGTTTTGGAGAATGCCATATCCATTAAAGACAATTTAGAAAGTTTCAGTGAAAATACTGGTTCTAGGCTTTGTGTTTCCATGAATTTTGTTTTTGTTGCTCCCATGAAGTAACAGTAACCTTTCTCACAAGACACCTAACGGGGTGATCAGGAATAGAAGAAAGTCTGTCCTTTTCTTACTGTTCTTTTGGGTCTACATTCTTCCCAGACATGCTTTCTCTAGCAAATAGTTTCTCTAGAAACACAACAAAGTTAGTTGTACTATTTTCCTCCCAGAAAGTCTCTAATCAGATCCCAAAAAAGGAGATGATCCTATAATATCATTTTCCCACATAGGTTACTTTATCTAGAGACCTTGCCTTTGTTTGGGGGAACCATGTATGTTATCATTTTTATTAGTATGTATATTATCTGAACTAGTTAGGCTGTAACAGAGACATTTTAAAATTAAAAAAACTTAAAACCTTTGCAAAGTGATGTAATACAGGGTATATTTTGTCATTTCTGTTTTACCCATGCCTTTCTGGTGCTAATGCAGTTATCCTTGTTACCCTGAAAGGAAAATCAGTGTGCATACCTGTACACGCACATATGTAGCTGTACCATCTAATTACAACTTTTAAAAAAAAATAGGATAAAAGTGTAACTGTGGAGATGATGTATCAGACTGGGAAGTTTAAACTAGCCCTCATCGAGGATCCACAGATGCAGGTTTTGGAGCTGCCCTATGTCAACAACACACTTGGAATGATCATTCTGCTTCCAGTGGGCACAGCCAACGTAGACCAGGTGAGGTTATGAGAATGCTAGTGCGCAGTGGGAACACGGGTGTGCATGTGCACATGCTAGTGCTCAGTGGGAACACGGGTGTGCACACGCATACCCT
>ML661903.1:92306-104158 GCA_007570785.1 Antilocapra americana | reverse complement strand
CACATGCTAGTGCTCAGTGGGAACACGGGTGTGCACACGCATACCCTAGTGCACAGCGGGAACACGGGTGTGCGCATGTGCACATGCTAGTACGCAGCGGGAACACGGGTGTGCGTGTGCACACACACATACACGGTGTGTACTTCACGACGCATGGTGTTGTCAGTCACTAATTCTATCAGGTTCAGCAGTTCTTCCCAGGTGCTATGAGAGCAGAGGGTGGACATCCCAAAGTCCCTGACTTCAGGGTGATGTATTTAGGGAGAGCAATGAGGGCACCTGGAGGCATAAGTGCCTGTTGTACCAGCACACACAAACCTACAGATGCACACATACACACACGCACACACTGGTCACGGGACATTTGGGAAACCTCTCTCTATAGTGGCTTCCCTTGTGGCTCAGACAGTAAAGAACCCGCCTGCATGTGGAAGACCTACGTTCGATCCCTAGGTTGGGAACGCAGGGAAGTCTTCCGGACATCTCTGGGCTGGGACGTGTGCCCTGGAGCTCTAGGGTGAGCAGCGCAGCGCTGGCTGTGCCTGCGTGTGTGGCAGAGGCGTGGCCACTGCAGGCGCAGCTCAGGTCTCTGGAGGTCTGTGGGCTTCAGTGGGAGACATTTGGAGGCACAGCGCAGTTGGAAGCGGTTCAGAAGTGGTCCTTTTTACCTTTGGGCTGTGCTGTGAAGTATGTGGGTTTTTATTCCCCAACTAGGATCAGACCCATGCCCCCTGAATTGGAAGGGTGGAGTCTTAACCACTGGGCTGCCAGAGACGTCCCAGAAGTGGTTTTCATTAAATTGTGATTCATTTATTTGATTGTCCAGTTATTCATTCATACACCAAACACTGAGTGTCCACAACACGTTGTGTGTTCTGGAAACACAGAGTGGGATGTGTGAGGAGCGCTGTGATGGACCCTGCAGAGAGCCGTGTGGAGGCAGAGGGACTCCAGATTTGAGTGGGAAGATCAGGAAGGGACCCTAGCAGAGTCATCTCGAGGCTGGCCTCACCAGATACGTAGGAGATAGAGTGAAACAGAGGCAGTACCTGTTGTTCCAACCACAGCAGATGCCTTACAAGTATGAGGTAGCGAGGTGGGTCTGACATGAAGTCATGGTAACTGGATCAGGGCAGAAAAGCACAGAAGGAAAAGAGGCTTAGGAATTAAAACCACCTTTATGTCTGATTGTATGCCGTCAGGATGGGGAAAAACATGACAAGTTTTCAACTCTTGTAGTAGATTGATGGGGTTTGACATACTGGTTTGGAGCTGTGGGGAGGTCTGAAGAGAGTTTCAAATGACCAAGGGAAGAACTCGAAGGCCTTCAGAAACTCTTGAGACTGGATGTAGGGCAAGAGGTCTAAGTTGTGAGGCTGCTTGGGAGGAAATCGGAACATAGACACAGGAACTGAATTGCTGGGTGAAGGCAGAGGGCATCCAGAGTTCAGAAGCTTCCGGCACAATGAGGGCAGGACATGAGGGGATTAGAGTGACGAAACAGAAAAACCAGCTCATAAAGGAGATGTGACTCATGTTTCAGATGTGCGTGCCCAGAAGAAATGGTTTAATTCATCCAGGAAATGGGGCACAAGGACCTCACTGGCAGTAGAGGGAGTTTAAGAGATGCCTATCTGCTGAGGAAATGAGGCGAAACAGTTTAGGACACACACTGAGAAGTTTAATTATGAAGCATCAGTGAGAAGTAGACAAGAGAAGAGGGAAGGTGTGGCTGCACATGAGGTTTTTGTTTTTTTCAAACATGACTTGAGTACATTTTAAAGGTAGAGAAGAAATTGACGTTGAATTGTTGACACCAAGAATTAGAAAACAAATAGCATTTAGCACAGAGGGAGTGTGTTCAGCGCTTGTGGGCTCACTTGTGTTTTGACTCTTAGGTAGAAAAGCGGCTGAACTCCAAGACCTTTCAGGAATGGACCAGCCCGTCCAACATGGTGGAGAGGGACGTGGAAGTGCATCTCCCGAGATTCAAACTGGAGATCAAGTACGAGCTCAATTCCCTGTTAGAGTCCCTCGGGATGACAGACATCTTCAGCCAGGTCAAAGCAGATCTTTCTGGAATATCACCAGTCAAGGGCCTCTTTGTATCAAAGGTCATCCACAAGTCCTACGTGGAGGTCAACGAGGAGGGCACGGAAGCAGCTGCGGCCACTGGTGACACCCTGGTAGTAAAAAGACTTCCCATCCGAGCTCAGTTTGTGGCGAACCACCCCTTCCTGTTCTTCATCAGGCACTTTCATACCAACATGATTCTCTTCTGTGGCAAGCTGGCCTCTCCCTGAGCAGAGTGGGTGCAGCAAGGCTCTGGGTCACAGAGGAGGTGCAGCGACCAGCCACGACTAAAAGTGGTTCATACCTCACCCTCCTCTGTGCCTCAGTTTGCTCCTCTGCAAAATGGGTCTAGAACATCTCCCAGCTTATCCCACGAGTTGGTGAAGCCTCAAATGAGGGTCATCATGGAAGAAGCTACAGCTACAAACAAGCCTCTGTCTCTCATCTTTAGGGCCTTGTTTAAGTGCGTCTGGGGGATATGATCCAGCCAGTGTGAGATAGTTTAGAAGATTAGGTTTTCCTGACTTGTTTGTATCAGAGCTCTTGGCTAAGGGGCCACTTTACCTTCAGAAGACCAATGTAAGGGCTTCAACTTTGGCTGGATCTTAAAATCTGTTATTTTCCTTGTATGTGTAAATATAACATCATGAATTCTGTATTGACTATAATAAATACATGAAATGCCTTAAATTCTTGGAGGATTTTTAGTACTCTGCAGAAATTCAGTACATACGAGAAAAAACTGTGGACAAGTGGGAGTCTAATTCAGGGCACATTTCAGTAGAATCTTTGGCTAACTCTTTTCAGACTCTCAAGTGAATCAGATTTTTCTTTCCCTCCCTCCCTCCTTCTCGCTCTTTCTCAACAGTGTTTAGTTGTTTAGTCATTAAGTGTGTCCAACTCTTTTGCTACTTATGGATGGTAGCCTGCCAGGCTCCTCTGCCCGTGGGATTTTCCAGACAAGAATACTGGAGTGGGTTGCCATTTCCTTCTGCAGGGGATCTTCCCAACCCAGGGATAGAACCTGTGTCTTATGTATTGGCAGGTGGATTCTTTACCGATAAGCCACCAGAAAGCCGTCAATATTCACAATAACGCATTGAATAAAATTCACAACAGAAAAAAACAGACATCAATCAGAATATTTTCTTAGAAAAATTTCTTAAGGACTTCCCTAGTAGTCCAGTGGTTAAGATTCAGAGCTTCCACTGCAGGAGGCATGGAGTTTGATCCCTGGTCAGGAAATTATGACCCTGCATGCTATTAAACATGGCCAAAGAACACAATAAAAATAATTTTTAAAAAAGAAATCTTCCTTAATTTCTATTTGTGGTAACATGAAGTGATGATCAGATAAGAGTGTCCATAATACATTCACTGCCTTCACAGTGTCATCTTGATGAATGCTTCCTTCCAGAACTCTCTCAGAGAGCTGAACACAAAAGAGTCCCTCAAATCCCCCTTCTCTTACACTGTCTTAGAACAGTCAGTCCAAGACCGCCATTGATTCCCTCCTGCAGCAACGGGCCACCCTCTTACTACTGCCAGTGGTGGAGGACAAGGATGGGTTTCCAGCTTCCCTACTGGGACCCTGAAGGTTGCATGCATGCTCAGTCACGTCTGACTCTTTGTGAGCCCTGTTCACTAGCCACCACGCTCCTCTGTCCATGGGGTTTTTCAGACAAGAATACTGGAGTGGATTGACATTTCCTTCTCCAGGGAACTTCCAGACCCAGGGATTGAACCTGGGTTTCCTGTGCTGTGGGCAATCTCCTGCATTATAGGGGGTTTCTTTAGTGACTGAGCCACCAGGGAAGCCCTCATTCTTTAATAACGACATTTAAAGTAGCTAAAGTAGCAAGCAAGCAATGATTTCCAGAGAGTATAAAAGTGAAGAATATCCCCTTAAAATAGCAGGTGAAGTTGCCTCATGGCACTGGGATGGCTGCGCATGCGCTTCAAGCTATGAAAGCATTCTCTGTGACGCAGAACAGGAAGACAGCTGTCATCATGCATGTGGCCAAGTACAGACAATGAGAGACACAGGGTGAGCACGAGGTCAGCGATGGGATCTAGTTAATAATAATGTAGCTAAGTAATCAGATGAATTAATAACAATAATTGAAATAATGCAGGCTTACGATTTGTGACCCTTGTGTCATGCTGATGGCAGGGATAACAGCTGAGGAAACGGGGAGGGGAGGAGAGCACGTCAAAGCTCTGTGTTCTCTCTGCTCAGTTTTTCTGAAAATCTGAAACGACTCCAAAACACTACTATTAATTAAAAACTGAACACTCCGAGTTTAAAAACAAAGGAAGTGGGGAACAAAGTAGGAAGGGGTATATCCTTTACTGGGCTTTCCAAAAACCCAGAAAGTCTCTACATTTTCGTCAGGTGTTCTCTGATGGTATTTCATTTTCATCTCTCTTGTCTTTATTCCTTCTGATACTTAGAAGTTCTTCTGAGTTTATCAATGGTCTTTTGTTCTCCCTTTTGTTGCAAGAACATTGAGCCTCCAGACTGGTGTCTGGGACACACGATGTCACAGTGACTCAGAAAATCGCTGCTTGCCTAATGCGTTCGAATCCACACCTCTCAGCCCTGGGAAGCCTGGTACCCATCATGCGCAGTAAATAGCATCACACTAGGTTCTGAGTCACAGCGCATCAGTGGTCAACTTGTACAGGCATCTCTGCTTAGGGTGTCTCCTCCATGTTAAATTGCTGCAAATTTAAAAGACAAAGTGGTGAGTGAGAGATTTGTTTGTGTATTTACTGATAAATCCAGTTTTCCCCCTTTACATTTGACATGTCATTTTTTTTCTCAGAAAATTTCAGGAGCTGAAGGGAATGGCAGAAACAAAGGCTTCTTACTGGAGAAATCCCCCTTCCAAGTCCTGCGTTTGAGGGGTCTGTCTCCTTCTCCATGCGCTATCCCTGCGGAGCCTGGGTGATGGCGGGTCTCGATCCTGGTGTGAGCCGCTCCATCCTGGCTCACTGCTGCTGTCCTCATGCTCCAGTTTCAATGATGAGTTATGTGGTTTTCCTGCCTTAACGCCACGGTAATTCCCTACACACGATCAAGTTCCATTCCTAGAGCACAATGGTAAGTTCAATTTATTTGTAAGTCCAACAAAGTAAGCTTAGGTATCCAACTAACACAATTGGCTATATATGGCTGCTTTTATGCTTGCTTCTGGACATCCTGAGCTTGAAATAAAGCTCCTGTACTCCTGTACTCTATACAGAGTGTTGCTCAGTCATGTTCAAGTCTTTACAACCCTGTGGACTGTAGCCCACCAGGCTCCTCTGTCCATGGGATTCTCCAGGCAAGAACACTGGAGTGGGTTGCCATTTCCTCCTCCAGGGGATCTTCCTGACCCAGGGATCTAAACCACATCTCCTTCAGCTCCTGCACTGCAGGCGGACTGTTTACCGCTGAGACGCCGGGGAAGCCCAAAGGCACATGTACCTCTGGCCAACACCAAATTTGCTGCTCAGAGTGAATGAGTTTAAAAGACTTTTGTCATTTCATTATTCATGAATATCCTGATTCATTTCTTAAAGAAGCATTTCTTGGGCACCCACTGGGTTCCAAGCACCACGTTAAGCCATAGATACACAGAGTGAATAACAAACAGCCTCCATCTTTGTCCTCAAAATCCTACGTTTTAGCAGAGAAGACAGACTTCAGAATAGTAGTGACAACTGGGTGTTGTGAGAAGATTGTTGTGGGGAAGGAGAGCTAAGGTTCAGTGAGGAGTTACTACCTGCCAGACATTGTTTGAAGTATTTTTTAAAACCGATTGTATCCCCACAACTTTATGTGATGTCAGGTTACTGGGTCATTTGGAGCAAGACTTAGAAAATGTCAGTAGCCTGCTAAGGTTGTTAACTGGAGAGCCGAGATTTGAGCTCAAGCAGCTTGGCTGTGTGGCTTCCCAGGCAGGGCAGTGGTAAACAATCCGTCTGCGGAAGCAGGAGATGCATCCCTGGGTCTGAATCAGCGCCCAAGCTCCATCCTCTGCACTGTTGCGGTAATTCTACTCAGCACATTTGTGGACGTTGGAACAGGGGTTGGACTGGCAGTTCAGAGACCTGGGTTCTAACACAGCTTCTGCACAGATCTTGTAATGCTTTAATCCCTAAACATTTCAAGAGAACAGACAGGAACCTCGAGGCCGCAGATATATTGCTGCGGTTCCCCATCTCACCACCAGATGGAAGCCTTTGTCGCAGGAGAGAGGGGATTTTGTGAATCTTGAATCCTGCTCGCAAAACAGTTTATGATTTACTTCAACCAGCATTATAAATATTTATTATGTGTTGACTTATTACATGTTTTCAGTTTGTATTTAACAGTCCTACTTTTCCTCTTTATTTGCTCAGTGTGTGCATTATCTACCGAAGAAGTGACCGCATGGAGCTTGGGGGCCTCCTTCACGACTGTGTCCAGAGCAGTATCTGGCTTACAGCAGGGACTCAAGAATTTTAAGATTTTCTTTTCTCTTCATCATGTTGTAAGCACTTATTTTTAAAGAAATCTATTTTGTTCTGAATGAAAATGTTGCAAACAGAAAAAAGAATTCCCTTATATTGCTCACTCTAGTTCCCATAATTTTAACTTCTTACAAAACCGTAGTATAGACATCAAGAAAGAGAGGTTAACATTGGGACAGCCTTATTTATTAGGCTATAAATCTTATTTGAATTTTACTCATTTTTTTCACTTGTGCCCTCTTATGCCCAGTGTTTCACTTTGTATTTAGATGTTATTTCTTCTTAGTCTCCCTCAGTCTGTAAAAGTTTCTTAACCTTGATAGTCTGAAGAGTGATGCATTGTTTTATAGGATGGCTCTTAATTTGCATTTGTCCCGTGTATTCTCTTAACTGGAGCGAGATTATGCATTTTGGGCAAAAGAACCAGAAAGACGATGAGTCCTTAGTACAGCGTATCAGCGGTTCATCACGTTGGGTTGTCTCACTGAGTGATGACAGGTGAGTGATGCTCACCTCAGTCACTTGGAGAACTGTGAGGTTTCTCCACTGTTAAGTCTGTTTTATTCCTTGTAGTTACTAAGCACTATCGAGGAGATCTGTTGAGACTCTCTGGAAGCCCCGCGTCTCCTCGCGCTGCGCCCGCAGGCCTCGGCGTCCGTCTTTGCTCTGACACGTGTCTCTGTTGTCCCTCTGGCCAAACTGCCGTGTCTCCGGCCTCACTTTTCACTCTATGTGACCCCCAGTTCCTCTGCTGCAGTAGGCATAAAGGAAAGTGGAAACAGCTACTACCTGTTGATGGGTTTTTGGATATATATTTTTTTTTTACTGAAGTATAACTGTATCCCCTAACCAGCCCTCTCTGAACTCAGTTTGAATATTTCTAAAGTGAGAGGCTACCTTCTGAAAAGAAAAAAGTTAGAAGTAAATGTCAACAATCATTAATGGAAGAGGATGCTCGTACTTGTGTGTGGTCACTCAGTGTCCAACTCTGTGACCAACCTATGGACCGTAGCCCACCAGGCTCCTCTGTCCATGGGGTTCTCCAGGCTAGAATACTAGAGCAGTTTCCATTTCCTTCTCTGGGGGATCTTTTCTGACCCAGGGATGGAACCCAAGACTCTTAATGGAATAGAATCTACACTGCTAAATCCAATGAAAATATAAAGAGACTCTGTAGTTACAAAAATTTACCCAGTGGTATAAACATTAGAAATTATAGGTAATCATAATGAAAAAACTCAATAATTCTTCCCTTAACTCTAACTTTTGTTAAAATTATGCCAATATCCTTCCCGAATATGATACACATATGCTTAGGACATGCATATTCCATGAACTATGGATGGAGGTTCGTGACGTTGTAGAGGAGACAGGGATCAAGACCATCCCCATGGAAAAGAAATGCAAAAAGGCAAAATGGCTGTCTGAGGAGGCCTTACAAATGGCTGTGAAAAGAAGAGAAGCAAAAAGCAAAGGAGAAAAGGAAAAATATTCCCATTTGAATGCAGAGTTCCAAAGAATAGCAAGGAGAGATATGAAAGCCTTCCTCAGCTATCAGTGCAAAGAATAGAGGAAAACAATAGAATGGGAAAGACTGGAGATCTCTTCAAGAAAATTAGAGATACCAAGGGAACATTTCACTCAAAGATGGGCTCGAAAAAGGACAGAAATGGTATGGCCCTAACAGAAGCATAAGATATTAAGAAGAGGTGGCCAGAATATATAGAAGAACTATACAAAAAATATCTTCATGACCCAGATAATCACAATGGTGTGATCACTCACCTAGAGCCAGATATCCTGGAATGTGAAGTCAAGTGAGCCTTAGGAAGCATCACGAACAAAGCTAGTGGAGGTGATGGAATTCCAGCTGAGCTATTTCAAATCCTAAAAGATGATGCTGTGAAAGTGCTGCACTCAATATGCCAGTAAATATGGAACACTCAGCAGTGGCCACAAGACTGGAAAAGGTCAGTTTTCATTCCAATCCCAAAGAAAGGCAGTGCCAAAGAATGATCAAACTACCACACTATTGCACTCATCTCACACGCTAGTAAAGTACTGCTTAAAATTCTCTAAGCCAGGCTTCAGCAATACGTGAACCATGAACTTCCAAACGTTCAAGCTGGTTTTAGAAAAGTCAGAGGAACCAGAGATCAAATTGCCAGCATCCACTGGATCATTGAAAAAGCAAAAGATGTTTTTCCAGAAACATCTGGGAAGGATTGGGGGCAGGAGGAGAAGGGGAAGATGGAGGATGAGATGGCTGGATGGCATCACTGACTCAATGGACATGGGTTTGGATAGACTCTGGGAGTTGGTGATGGACAGGGAGGCCTGGCGTGCTGCCATTCATGGGGTTGCAAAGAGTTGGACATGACTGAGCGACTGAACTCAACTGAACTGATGCTTAGGTTTAATTTTAAAAAGTATCATATCTTCTATATCATGTTAAACTTGATTTTTGCATTCTATATATTTTGGATATATATCCAGTATTCAGTATATTCAACATTCATTACAGAATGCAATAAGATTTATACAAACAATTCCTAATGATTGTATGGTTTTCAGTTGGTTTACTTTACCAAATGATATTTTGAGATAATTGTTGAGGGTTACCTTCTCACTTGGGTTTCCATGTACCTGCCTTCATGTACCACGTGGGAAAAAGACATTGTTGAATATTCTCAGTGTATTTTCTAGATTCAAAGTGGTGACAGTAGCCTTGAAAGTCAAGCTTTTGCTTGCATATAGCTGGATTTAAAATAGATTAGGGTCTCTGAATTTCCAGAGAATTCAGCGCTAAATATGGAGGGTGTGAAGGATGAGAGAAACAGAATATGTGGTTAATTTGGTCAAATATATGCACATTGATATCAGACCAAAACAGCTGGCTTAAGGTATAGACTTAAGACCAGCTTCAGAGGATGTGACCCCAGAGCCTCCTGAAGCAGCTTTTGCAGTTTATACCTCCACCAGGAAGTGCCTTCGAGGCGCTCCAGCTCCTGAACAGCTCTTGGTGTTATTCGTCTTGTTCACAGCAGTTACTCTAGTGGGTGGGTAGAGAGGTCCATTATCGTGGTCTTAATGTGCATTTCTCCGCTCTCTAATAGTGTTGAGACACTTTTACACACTTTGAACAGTTGGATTTCCTCTTTTGTGAAAAGCCTGCTCTTCTATGGCACAACTTCCTGTTGCGTTGTCCTTCCTCATCTCACTGGTTTGTTGTTGTTCACTCGCTCAATCGTTTCCGACTCTTGTGACCCCGTGGACTGCAGCCCACCAGGCTCCTCTGCCTTGGGATTTCCTAGGCAAGAACACTGGAGTGGATTGCCATGCCCTTCTTCAGTTACTGAGTCATAGAACTCTAAACATTATGAATAACAGCTCTTCGTCAGAAATATTTATTGCAGGTAGCTCCTACATTTCTATGGCTTGTCTATTCATTTTCTCCAGTGTGTCTCTTTGAAGATCAGACGTTTTAATGAATCCCATTTATCAATCATTTCTTTTATGGCTAAGGCTTTCTGTGATCAAGAAATTTTTGTCTAAACCAAGTTAATTAAAATATTCTCCTTTTAATCTTCTGGATATTTTAGTGTTTTACCCTTTTCCTTAAGACCTATTATCTGTTTGATTTTTTTCTGTGACTCTTGTTAAATAGGGGTCAGACGTCATTAAAATTATGGATACCCGGTTGATCCAGAACACTTACTAAAAAGACATCCTCCTGCCTGGACCCTCACCTAATGATGCCATTGTTTTAAATCAGGACCAAATTGGTTGATCTACTTCTGGCTTCCCTGTTCTGTCCTGGTGGCTTCCCTGCTAGCTCAGTTGGTTAAAACTCTGCCTACCATGCAGGAGACCACCAGCAGCACAGGAGACCTGGGCTTGATCCCTGGGTCTGGAAGATCCCCTGGAGGAGGAAATGGTAACCCATTCCAGTATTCTGGTCTGGGAATCCCACGGACAGAGGAGCCTGGAGGACTACAGCCCATGGGGTCACAAAAGAGTCAGTCATGACTGAGGGACTGAGCCACCACCACTGTTCTGTTCGACCCGTCTATCTGTATATCCTTGCGCTTCTCTTGATTACTGTAGTTTACATTTGCTATGCCAATCAAAATCCAGCATTTTTGTGTGTATGTCTTTGTGAATCGACAGGTTGGGTCTAAAATTTATACAAAAATAAAGGGAGCCAACTTTTTTTTTTTAAATACTTCAAGATTTTCTTCTTGGCCTTCTTTATTTTTATATAAATTTTAGGATCGACCTGTCGATTTGCAAAGACATACACATAAAAATGCTGGGTTTTGATTGGCATAGCAAAAACTAAATCAATGAAAAATTTGGGGTCAATTGATGCATTAGTAGTTTTTCAATACTTATTAGAGTTTTGAAATCTATATATATTTGATATATTAGAGTTTTCCAATCCATATGCATGATAAACCCTGCTGTTTAAATTGCCTTTCATTTCTCTCAATTATGTTCTTTAATATTCTATGAGAAGTTCTTGCGCATACTTTGATTTTTGAATTCCTTTTATAAATGTCATCAACATTTAAAATTTGCTAATTCAGCAATGCAAATGTCTGAGTGGAAAATGAGGGTCACTCTCATGGATAAGCCCTGGCAAGGAGAACTCCTTTCTGTGTAGTCACTTCTCTGCTCTGACCTATTTGTTTTGCTTTTCTCTTCTGATGGTGGTTGCTTTTCAAAGCCTTGAAGCTGATGCAGGATCCTCTGTGGCCAGGCATTTAATCTGTTTTGGTTAGGAAAACCCTGTATTATGCACCAATTAATAGCAGAGCCACCTTGGGAATTCATTCTTCCAAAAATTTGCCAATGGTATATTTCTACATATAAGTTCTAGTAACCCCTTGTTTTCAAGACCATGTTTGTGTCGGGCAACTAAAAGGGCTTCCCTGGTGGCTCAGAGGTTAAAGCATCTGCCTGCAATACGGAAGACCTGGGTTGGACCCCTGGGTCAGGGAGATCTCCTGGAGAAGGAAATGGCCTCACTCCAGTACTCTTGCCTGAAGAATCCCATGGAAGGAGCAGCCTGGCGGGCTACGGTCCACGGGGTCACAGAGTTGGATACACTGTGTGACTTCACCTTACTCACCCTGAAGACGTGTCTTGCCGTCTCAGGAAGCCTCTGTGTCTTGTTGTCTCAGGAAGCCCCCGTGTCTTGTCGTCTCAGGAAGCCCCCGTGTCTTGCTATCTCAGGAAGCCCCCGTGTCTTGCCGTCTCAGGAAGCCCCCGTGTCT
>ML661903.1:0-92296 GCA_007570785.1 Antilocapra americana | reverse complement strand
GTCGTCTCAGGAAGCCCCCCACTGGGGCTGAATTTCTAGGTTGCACTGTCCCTCTGTCCTTGAACCCTACCAGTCTGTAGCAACCAAAGAGAACCTGTGTGAAGCCATTCCTGGCTGGGCTTGCTGCCTGTCTGCCCTCCACTTTTATCCTCTGCTTTCCTGTTCAGGTTGGGAGGGCGGCAGGGTCTCCATCACTTTTTACTCAAGCTCACTACTCTCTGTGATGGCTATTTGCACGCAAACTCTGTCTTAATATTTCCGGTACTTATATAACTCACTTCCTTATCATTGTGATGGAGTTTTTCTCATTAAATTTTAAAAGTGTTGTTTATGTTAAGGTTATATTGGGGAGAGATGAGAGGGTAAGAATTAAATGTGTGTCTTCAAACCTCATCTTTTCACAAAGCTTTGAAATGGTTTTGCTAGTCATTACATTGGGATATAATGAACTATATCTTCAAAAACTTGTCCGGTTATTTCTGATGTTGAAATTCTTAATGGAGGGACAAACTCTTTTCTTTGCAATTAAAGGGATGACTAAGGAAAGTTTCTCTGGGAAAGTGATGCTTAAAAACAGATTCAGATTAAGAAATAATGACAAATATCACTACTCGATTTACGAAAGAACTTCTTTTGTTAGTGGTGAGGGGGTCAAAACAGAAGGGGGTTTAGTGGGGTGCTGGGCATTTGAATGAGAGAGCATGAGGGAAAGGGCATATGTTTCATTATTCCCCAACTCTAGCCTTGGCAATGACCCTGATGTTTTCAGTGTCCATAGTGTGTATGTGTGGTAGGGAGGTTGAGGGGATGTCATTTCTGTAAAACAAAAGCAAGATGTTATTGTTTCATTGCTGAGCTGTGTCCAACTCTTTGTGGCCCCATGGACTGTAGCCAACCAGGCTCCTCTATCCATGAGATTTCCCAGGCAAGAATACTGGAATGGGTTGCTGTTTCTCTCTCCAGGGCATCTTCAGACCCAGGGATCGAACCTTCAACTCCTGCACTGGCAGGCGGATTCTTTACCACTGTGCCATCTGTCAGAAGGTTACGGCTGTGTTTAATAACAAAGATAAAGCTACAATAACTTTGTGAGGTAGCTAGGGTTTTCATTTTATATACAGATGATAGTACAATATGAAAACAAAACATTTTTCCCCAAAAGATAATTTGGGTAATGCCTAAGCATTTATGAATTATGTTGACAGTCTGGCCAACCAAAAATACTATTTGAACCACAATGAATTAAGTTCTTATTTATCACATGCTTACCAGGTGTCTTATAGTGTGTTGAATATAAAGGGGATTTTAAAACAGTGTGGAGAAGATCTTATAGGAGTGACTTAGTAGTGACTATATAATATTCCATGTAATAAAAGGAAAATTCATAAAATATATAATAAAAGCATATTATCAAGAAAGAAAGAAATCAATATGGGTTCATGATACATGGAAGGTGTTGGAAATGGTGGGACTTGAGAGGGACCTCCAATAATTATATGGAGATAGAAAAATAGGATCGGTGGAGTTCTTGTATATCCTGAATTTCCCGGATTGTCCCGGTCTGTTATTATAATAATAACTACATTTATTAAATACCTACTATATTTCAAGTACTTTACATATATGTTACCTAAAACATATTACCTATAATCCTCTCAAACATAAATTTATTGAAATTACCCCCATTTTTTCCAAGTGAACAAATCAAGACATAAAGATTCTAAGCAGCTTGCAGAAAGTCACATGAGCACAAGGAGAGGAACTGGAGTTTCCGTCTGCACCACGCCTTCTGTGTTTTGCCACCTAAAGCACACCTCCCTGAAGACGTGTGTTGATGTGGGTTCATCACACGGGATCTCCTCTGTATGTGGACTGTCAGCATTTCTCCAGAGTTACACATCGCCATATGTCATTTGTAAAAACCATGTGTTGCAAGCTTATCACTAGATCTGGGGCTTGAGTCACTGAATTTTTTAGGACACCACTGAACCCTAGAGGATGACTGCCCTGGGAGTGGGTAAGCTCAGGCATTCGCCCTCAGTCCTGGGCGGAGGGCAGTGTGGTCCGGGCCCGGCACCTGAGGCTCGGCGCCCCTGCGCTGTGGCCTGCGCTCGTGTTTGTCTGCTCCTGTGCTCAGCTCTGCTGGCTCTGTCTCCCCCTTCCTAACCTGTGACCTGCCCTACATCCAGGCACACAGTTTGGGAGGGAAAGTGAAAAGACTGTTGCTAGAATATTTTGTTTCCGTGGTTTGTTGGGTTTCATTCACTGTGATCAAGCAGTGCGATGAAAAACAAGACCTCGAGGCACTGCCCCGCACTTTCTTTCGAGCAGGGAGGCCCACTCGCCTGGCTGAGCTGGGCAGGGAGCCTGCTTGGTGTCCTCCTTGGTGTTCCTCCCATGCCTTCCCTCCAGTCCAGTCTGGGAGGGAAGGTCTTTTCCTGTGTTGCCACCGCTGCAGTCGGTCCGACCTCTCCCTTGGGGGTTGAGCCAATGGGAAGTCTGAGATGTTTTCTCTGAATCTTGGCAGAAGCGAGGTGGGAGGAGTGAGGAATCTTAGGTGACAGGAGGCAGGAGGAACCAGAGCTCAGCAGTGAAGGCCAAGAGGCGGTGGGAGGAGGTAAGTGCTGTTTTGGGGCATGCTGGCTTCTTCTGGGCTTCTGAGCGCCCTCAGACTCTCAGGATGGATGGGGAAGCCCTGGAGCCCTGCTTGTCGTGAGCGCTCACCTGCCCTTGTAACAGCTTCGCCTCTAGCATCTGGGTCCTGCGGTCAGACATCTCCTTGCCTGGTAACACTGTAGCCTCCTGGGCCTCCCCGAGGACACTAAGCTCCCCCAACTCTCTCCGTCCTGCACAGGAGGGTTATGCCATGGTCTCTGAGGCTACAATGGCAGTGCGTGGCAGCAGAGACCACACTGGGTAGCATCGGATACAGGAAAACCGGCATTATTCTTGACCTCATATGAAAAACGCCCTTCAACCGCTGAACAAGTCCTGATGCTCATAACAGGTGACTTACACACTGAATATACTTAAGGCTTGCAGCTGAGCCTTCTGCCCCTGGGCTTCACAACAATGCCGAATGCAGTGAGTCCCGTACATGCGAGCCTTCAAGTTGCGAACTTTCAGAGACGCCAATGTGTGTGCCAGCCCTGTATGCCAGCTGTTGTTGTGTACTATATGCTTTTCAAGGACTGTATGGTAAGATTAAAAATGTTTTCTTTATTTTTGTGATTGTTTTTTGTGTATTCTTTGTGTGAAAGTATTATAAACCTATTATAGCACAGTACTAGGTAGCCAATTGTGTTGGTTGGGTACCTAAACGAACTTTGTTGGACTTGGAACAGATTGGACTTACAAAGGCATGCTCAAAACAGAAATCGTTCACATGTAGGGGACTTGCTGTAAAGGTGTGTGAACGAATGCATGGATATTTACAAGATCGTCTTTTTCCACTTCTTTTTTTTTTGAGTGATCCAAAGTTCTTCAGCTTTCAGGTCAAAAACAAAAGCTACAGACCACAATGTAATGATGATAATTCTCAAAAAATAAAAAAGCCTGCTAGGTTTAGATACTCCTTGTTGACACTGTTTCGGTTAATATCAGTGATATTTGGCAGCTTTAACATAATGGTGAGAGACTTGAGTTTGCTGTTGCTATTGCTTTTAGGCACTATTAGGCACTTCTGAGTACTTGACAAACCTATTCAAAACCATGGTTTCTCCCCAAATTCCAAAGCTGGTTATGGTTGAGGTTTGGAACATCTCTGTACTATAATTGTTTTCTTCTATGATGATTTATAGCCTGGACACCTCTGCTAGTATTTTTGTGCTTGATAAAAAGTAACTGAAAAGCAGGCTGCACATGGGGCTCTCTTACAAGGGGTGGCACAGGAGAGAGCACGGCAAGGATGACTGATGTTTGTGAGGCTCCGCGGTACGTCTGGGGCTTAGGACGGGAGTGCTGACAGCAGGAGACCCTGCAGGAGCTATAGCTGTGTCTGGAAAATTTTGATGCAAAATCATGGCAGGATTTGAATACTAACATATGAACAGAGAAATTGATACTTATATTGATAAACAGAATCACATTGACTTCTCTGCAGGCATTAAGGAAAAGTATTCTGAAAGTTTTTCTTGTAAGGAAATAAGTCTCCCACTTGCCTGAAAAGTGCTTTAGAGATGTCTTACAGGATGCAATGGAAAACTAAGTTTCACCCCAGCGAAGCGTGCAGTTTTATTCATGTTTCACGAGCGAAGACAAGATTTGGGCCTGCTACAAAGTGAACACAGACTTCCTTCTTTATTCTTTGCAAACTAATCGGATTATGCTTTCCTGTCTGAATCTGATTGTGTTGCCACATGTAATGCTCACGAGAATACCAGTAAATAGATGGAAACTCCACAAGTGACGTTTTGTAGGTATAAGCCTTGCAGTCTTAGAATTTTCCCTAGGAAGCAGCAGAGACGCTGGTCAGAGACAGCACTGGGCATCAGAGAGGCTGCAGCAGAAACAGCAGGCGAGGCCAGTCTGTGCCGGGCCCAGCCGTCGAGCCCGCTGCTTCTTCTTCGCTTCTCCTCCTGTCAGGTGGCGTTTGAACAGCATCTCTGCTGGAAAGCCTTCTGTGATCTCCTCCCCCCCGCCAAGCGCTTTTCAAGTATCTCCAACCAGCACAGTGTATCACACACCACAGTCTAGATTCCAGACCTATCTTTAGACCTTGGATTATTTGGAAGGAGTCAGGGAAAGTGTCTTAATAATTTCTTTGTGCCCAGCAGTGTTGAAACTGAAGTGTTGCATTGTAGTGGTATTTCTGGTCATAGTGAGAGGCTTCAGTTTTTTCCCCTACTTCTTCCGAAATGATAAAAATCAGTTTTTTGCCTTTACTGCTTCTTTTCTTAATTCCCCCTCATTTTCAATTTTTTCTTTCCTGTAAACAGGTCAAGAGAAATTTGGGGGTTGGAGGAGGCATCAGTAGGGATGGGAATTAGAGACAGTAAGAATGATCCTAGTTTGTTCCTATTTGTCCCCTTGGTATGTAATTACCCTGTTTTATGGCAGATGCTGGAGTTAGTAGGTTAGCTGAGCAAAACTCACCTGTGATGGCATTGTTTAAAAAGATGAGTTAGTGAGGCAAACTGTGCTTAATAGGTTTGCATTTTGAAGAACTTTAAAAAAAATTTTATTCAACTATTGACAAGAATTACACCACTCATGAATAAAAAATACAAATTTCTCTATATAAACTCATTATATGGATTCTTTGGTTTTTTTTTTTTTTTTTTTGGCTGTGTCGCATGGCTTTTGGGATCTTAGTTCCCTAATCAGGGATCAAACCTGTGCCCAGACAGTTCTGAAAGAGCTGAGTTCTAATCACTGACTCTTCAGGGAGTCCCCAGGCTTACCAATTCTTTATTACCTATTGCCAAAAGTGGAAACAAATAGTAACAATATTTATTGAGAAATAGATCAGGGATTTATACACCAACCTTTGAAGTTTAAAAGTAGAAGGATGCTGTTTTCCAACCCACAAGGATGTTGTGTAATGAGAATGTACTTCATGGGAGGCAAGGTAAAAACCGGGAAGATTTTCTCACATATCTTACTACCTGTTTCAGTCTCAAATTATGAACTCCACTAGAATCATCACTGTGTGGGTGTGTGGAATGTTTCAGCAAATGGGTTGAGAAAACCTCTTCTTTCGCATCATCCAGTGATGGGCCAGCTTATCAGTGGTCAGGTCCAAACTATCTGGTGAGTCTAAGTTTTCCTGAGAAGAATACTCTGCTCCCTCCATTGCTCAGTGGATTCCGTCTTCTGGGTCTTCAGATAGCATCCCCTTGTGGCTCTTTTCATGCTGCCTTGTAATTGCTCATAAATTGACTCCCTTATCAGCCTTTGGCCCGTTGAGTGCAGGGCTGTGTTTGCCTACACAGTGTTTCTGTAGCTCGCGAGGGGGCATAGTGTGCAGCGAGCCTTCAGTGAAAATGTGTTGTATCAACGAGCAGAGGAATGACACTCCTGACTGGAGGGGGAATGCCCTACAGGGAGGGTTTGAATGGGCAGGTTATTTATTCATACTCTCCTTTGGCTTCGTGGGCACAATGCCCATGAAGTTTTCCTCTGAAATAGGATCGAGATGTGTTTCTCCTGTGTCTGGCAATGTGGTTCCTGTGCCCTGATTCAGAGCTCACCCACCCGACACATTCATTCCCCTGTGGCCGAGTCTGACTCGCAGATTGCTGTGTGCATTGGCGTGTGTGGCAGGTGTTAGGAGGTATGAGGGCCTTGCTTATTGGGATGAAAGGAAATGGGAAGAGATCATGCGTGTAAGCATCTGACTTCAAGCACAGTCATGAAAACTGTAGGTGCCGAAGAGCTGATTTGCATGGCTTCCCCTGGCGTGGTCTTTCATTGTGTAACTTGGCATCTCAACTAGTTCACGTGGAGGCTGGTGCCTGCATGCAAACAATTAGCCTGTCCTCTAGCAGATCATATATCTACAGAAGTATTTTCCCTTGCAATGGCATTGCGATGTTTAATTTTCTATGGATTTGATGGATTAATCCATGGAGTGTAATTCCTTTAATCAATAGCTCAGTTAAAATTTAACTGAGTTGGTGGATTGCAGCTGGTGGATTTCAGCTAACTCAACACAAGGTAAGCCACTTCTCAAAACACCCACCAACAGAAGGAGAGCATTTAGTCCCCTTTTACCTCTGTATGTGATTTATTGGAGAAACATTTTTAGTACCTATTCTGCCAGGATAGGAATTATTGCAGTAATACAAAAGACACAGTAATTGTCTTCATAGAGTCTAGAATGTAAAAAAGAGAAGACATTTAACATGTACACAAATATGTAGTTATAAATTCTTATAAAGGTTAAGAGAAAGACCTCTGAGTGCAGCAGGGAGGGCCTGATTTAGATTAGGTCTTGGGGAATCTCCTAGAAAAACTGCCTCAATTCCTTGGGGTGGAAATTTGCAAAGAATCTTTCAGCAGGAAAAATCTGACTCTAAAATAATTGAAAGATCAGTATATGGGAGTTTAGGGGGTGTGTCAGGTTCTTAGGTCTTCCCAGGGGGCACTAGTGGTAAAGAGCCCACCTGCCAACGCAGGAGACGGAAGAGACCTGGGTTTGATCCCTGGGTTAGGAAGGTCCCTGGAGATGGGAGTGGCAACCCACTTCTGTATTTCTGCCTAAAGAATTCTTGCTTCATGGACAGGAGCCTGGTGGGCTGTGGTCCATAGGGTCACGTAGACTCAGACATGACTGGAGCCGACTCAACACACAGGGCTCCTGTAACGAGTCACCATGAGCTCGGTGCTTACCAGCAGCACACACACACCCTCCGACAGCTCTGAGGGCCGCACTCTGAAACCGGAGAGCCAGCGGGCCGTGCTCGCTCTGGAAGTGCCTTGGGGAGCCCCGCTCGCCTCTCCCGGGTGCCAGCGGCTCTGACTGCCTTGTCTGCTTGCGCACTGTGACACCCCCACCGCCTCTGGGTCTACAGTCTCTCTCTGGTTTGCCCTGTAAGACCACCAGGCATTGAGTTTAGAGGCCACCTGGGTAGCTCAGGATCATTTCATCTCAAAAACCTTAACTTAATTAAGTCTACAGAGACTTTGTTTCCAGATAATGTCACGGTCACAGCTACTGGGGGTTGAATTAGATACATTATTTGGGAGGAAATAACTCAGCCCCCTCCTGAAGAGTGCTGAAGACGAGGTGGACAGGCTGCATGGCCAGACCAGGGAAGGCCTTTTAGGCAACATCGAGCCAACACAAAGTCTTTGAAGGGGTCTCAGCAGGAGGGTAGTATGATCCCCCTTAAGTCTAAGGACAGATGACAGTAGAAAACAGGTAGCATAAGACAAGAATGAGGAGGCAAGAGCCATGGGACAACACTTCAAGGTTCGGGTGAGAGCTGATGGCGGTTTGGACTAAGGGGTCCACGGAGAGAGGGGAAAGGCGGAGAGACCTGAACTATATTTCGGAGGGTGAATCGGTAGCACGTGGCATGGGTCGTGTGAGTAAGAGGCAGATGGGTGTCAAAGACCAAGCTCAGGCTTCATTCTGACTGGGCCATCAGAAGGCCCCACTTGCTGAGCTGCGGCAAGCTGGGAAGGAAAGCAGGTTTGGGAGAAAGATGGTGAGGGCAGATTTTAAGGTGAAGTTGGGAATGCCTCTGAGATGTCAAGTAGGCACTGGAATATAAAGTCAAAAGAGATCTGGAAATGCAAATATGGGAGTCCTCAGTAGTAGGTGGTCTTGGACTTGATGAGAAAGGGTAAGGTCTCTGGAAGTAAAAGTGGAAAGAGAAAAGGGATCAAAATTTAGAGCACAGAGTGAAGAGGAGGAGCCAGTGAGGGAGACCAAGAGGGTGTGGTCCAGGCTCCACTTGACTCTCATCCATCTCAGAAGAAAATGAGGGTGGGGCCCCGGCAAGTATAGGAGATGGAGAGGGAGAAAGCCTGGTTTTTGAATACATTTGACATTTACTTGTTCTGTGGTTTGAGCATTTGCTGTTTTTAAAACCAAGTGCTACCAACACCATTACTTTTAAAAATTGGTTGTGAAATAAGGGCTTTCTTCATCTTTGCCTATTCGAGCACAAATATTTAGGAGGAGAAGAGTTGTTTCATATGATGACATAATTCACTGTATTCAGTGACACATTCTAGACTCATTTTTCTTTATCAATCATCACAATATGATTGTATTTGATCATGAGTTTTATGCATACAACAATAGAACATTAAAAAGTAAACACTGAATTACCCTCATGTCCGTAATGAAAGCAGAATTATGAATTAAAAGGTTGATGAGATGTATATAAGTGTAGGCCATATCCTTCTTTTTTTAAAATTTTTTTTTTTTGTTTTTGCCATACATTGTCATGATATCACCATGGGTTTACATATGTTTCCCCTCCGGAACCCCCCTCCCTCCTCCCTCCCCCCCGGGAAATCTCGCTGCACCCGTCCCGAGCATCAATCCTGGGCTGGCGATTGATTAGACACATGACAATTAACATGCTTCAGTGCCCTTCTCCCATATCATCCCACCCTTACCCTCATCCACAAAGTCCACGAGTCTATTCTATACATCTGCGTTCCTTTTGCTGTCTCGCATGTTGGGTTCTCGTTACTGTCTTTCTAAATTCCATATATATGCGTTAATATACAGTATGGTTGTTTTTGCTTCTGGCTTACTTCACTCTGGATAATGGGCTCCAGTTTCATCCATCTGAGTAGAATTGCTTCAAATGAATTTTTTTTAATGCTGAGTAATATTCCATTGTGTATATGTACCACAGCTTTCTTATCCATTCATCAGTTGATGGGCATCTAGGTTGTTTCCATGTCTTGGCTATTGTAGACAATGCAGCTATGAACATTGGGGTACATG
Organism: Antilocapra americana; assembly: GCA_007570785.1. Taxonomy (NCBI): domain Eukaryota; kingdom Metazoa; phylum Chordata; class Mammalia; order Artiodactyla; family Antilocapridae; genus Antilocapra; species Antilocapra americana. The sequence continues at coordinate 82,884 of ML661903.1, read as the reverse complement.
TGGCTCTTTCAATTCTGGTTTCCTCGGTGTATATGCCCAGCAGTGGGATTGCCGGGTCATATGGCAGGATTATTTGCAGCTTTTTAAGGAACCTCCACACTGTTTTCCATAGTGGCTGTACTAGTTTGCATTCCCACCAACAGTGTAAGAGGGTTCCCTTTTCTCCACATCCTCTCCAGCATTTATTGCTTGTAGACTTTTGGATGGCAGCCATTCTGACTGGTGTAAAGTGGTACCTCATTGTGGTTTTGATTTGCATTTCTCTGATAATGAGTGATGTTGAGCATCTTTTCATGTGTTTGTTAGCCATTTTTATATCTTCTTTGGAGAGATGTCTGTTAAGTTCTTTGGCCCACTTTTTAATTGGGTTGTTTATTTTTCTAGAATGGAGCTGCAGGAGTTGTTTGTATATTTTTGAGATTAATTGTTTGTCTGTTGCTTCATTGGCTATTATTTTCTCCCATTCTGAAGGCTGTCTTTTCACCTTGCTTATAGTTTCCTTTGTTGTGCAAAAGCTTTTAATTTTAATTAGGTCCCATTTGTTTATTCGTGTTTTTATTTCCAGTATTCTGGGAGGTGGGTCATGGAGTATCCTGCTTTGGTTTATGTCAGAGAGTGTTTTGCCTATGTTATCCTCTAGGAGTTTTATAGTTTCTGGTCTTATGCTTAGATCTTTGATCCATTTTGAGTGTATCTTTGTGTATGGTGTTAGAAAGTGATCTAGTTTCATTCTTTTACAAGTGGCTGTCCAGTTTTCCCAGCACCACTTGTTAAAGAGGTTGTCTTTTCTCCATTGTATATTCTTGCCTCCTTTGTCAAAGATAAGGTGTCCATAGATGCGTGGATTTATCTCTGTACTACAAATCCACAGTCATTAAGACAGTATGGTACTGGCACAAAGACAGAAATATAGATCAATGGAACAGAATAGAAAGCCCAGAGATAAATCCATATCCTTCTTTTTAGATTGTATCACAAAACAAGAAAAGATGAGGGATCCAGCTTCTGTAGTCTACACTAAACATATCCCATCACTCTGGGCTTTCAGTGAATTGTGATTACAGACTTGCTTTATAGGTTGCTTGAGGGAAAGAATCAAAGAATGGATGAAAATTGTGCTCAAGAAAGAGATTGAAAAACCTAACCAATATTACAAGAAACTTTGCTTTTCATTATCAAAATACTGACACAATTTTTTTTTGAATTGCTACAGGGAGTTGTTGAAGATTTTCTGTCTCCTCCATGCAAACTTACGTTTCAAATTTCCTCACTACTAATTTTTTTTAACAAGCATAAATAATATGCTAACAAGTGGAAACAATTAAGACATCGTCCAGAAAGTAAATTGGTGATTAGAATAAAGTGTTCTATAGGGTTTCTGTTGTTATTACTTAAATATTAAAAAATTCAACCTAAAATGATTTTATGTTTGAGCTGGTCTAATTTTTAACAATTTAAAGATTAGAAAACAATGCACTTAAATTTATGATCAAGTCTAAAATAGATTTGTTTTATTTTACTTTTTAAAATTTATTTTATTAAAGTACAGTTAATTTACAATATTGTGTTAATTTCTGCTGTACAGAAAAGTGATTTAGTTATATATTTATACATATATATATTATATATTCTTTTCATATTATTTTTCATTTTGGTTCAAAATAATCCTGGTGAAGTCACAGCCAGAAGCTAAATTTGATAACATTTAGATTCCTTAGATGCATGGCCAAAAGGGTGATTGCTGGTCCAAGATTTAAGCAGTTTACCTTCAAGTGCTCTGGGAACATAAAGCATTTGTGAAGAGTACTTTAAATAATAGAAAGTCAGAGAAGGAGGTTAGAGGCTTACGACCCATAATCTAGGTGAACTGAAGCTTTCAGTGATACCTTGGTTGGCAGTAGAAATTAGTGGCTATTGGACCAAAAATACTATAGCTACTTTCCTTTGTGAAAGATCATGTTCCTTATGCACTCACTATTATTTTTCTAAATTAAAGACTATTTTTGGTGGCAAATCCTAACATCTCACTATGCCACACTTTGAGAATTCCATGACTTGGGAATGTATTCCAGGTCAAGGAACCCAGAAAAGAACAAGTGTGACCTGTGTTTCTAAATGGGTCACTTTATAGAACTGTATTACAAGACAATTACAATTGTGTAGTATTTCTCAAGTTATGAAAACAGAAACTCTGCATGCCATTTGTGTGGAGTGGACTCAATTGATGGCAGTCCTAAAGTAAAATTTAACACAATCATGGTACAAAAAAAGACTTCTTAGACTCAGACTCTTATAACAATGTCTGTCTGTCTGTGTGTGCTCAGTCACGGCTGACCCTGTGCAACCCCGTGGACCATAGCCCACCAGGCTCCTCTGTCCACATGATTGCCCAGGCAAGAAAACACTTATTTTACCCTAGGTTACTTCACTAATTAAATAACATTTATTAAGGGTGAATATAATATCAGACACTACCATATACATAGGGGAAAGAAGAGGAATAATGTTTGGTTTCTAGCCTGAAGAAATGCATGTCTTTTAATATCTAGAATACATAGCTTTACAATGGTCTGCATCCACATATTAAATTTTTTTTTTCACCTTGAAAAAATTTTAAGAAGCTATTTAGGTAGCTGGAGAATCAAAACTTTCTGAGATCGGCAGCCATGGCATCAAAGCGATGTGGGGAAAAACCCCACTTCCTTGTAGATTTAACATGAAGATAGAGCATGTGTGAAAACAGCGAATGCCCCAGCAGACACTGAGAGGTTCCTCTGTTTATAAAATTGCTCCCTAGTTACGTAAGACGCTGAAATTTTGGAGTAAAGGATGACTTTGGGTTTAGGCAGGCCGCTTTCTTTCATTTCTTTTTATTTCTCATTTTTCTGTTGGGCTTCCCTAGTGGCTCAGACAGTGAAGAGTCTGCCTACAATGAGGGAGACCCGGGTTCGATCCCTGGGTCAGTAAGATCCTCTGGAGAAGGAAATGGAAACCCACTTCAGCATTCTTGCCTGGTAAATCCCATGGATGGAGGAGCCTGGAGGGCTACAGTCCATGGGGTCACAGAGTCGGACACGACTGAGTGACTTCACTTTCTTGCTGTGCAAGGTGAACATTTTTATTCACTTTGTTTCATGCTTTTAAAAAGAAGAAACAGCTAGCAGTTCATTTAGGGACAATAACAGGGGAATAGTCTTTAGATAAATCCTTCATAGAAAATGTTAAAGATCAAAAGTTCAGTGATGACAGTAGAGAAAATGCAGATCTATTTGGATCAAATGATGGTTTGGTAGTCCCCCCAAAGTGCCTATTTAAAATCGTTATTTTAATTGAGACAAGGAATCTACCAGAGGATCTTTATGCATGGGTATCTCCGAGTAAACTGGGTGAATGAAGGAATCTCTTCCTTGGAATGAATGGAAGAATCTGTTTTTGATTTGTCCCAAGGAGACCATAAAGCAAAGAAACTGTTTAGATGACAAGCTCTGGGAGATGTAGTGAGTGTAGCAAGTGTCTCTGCTGGCTGCCTATCAATAAAGTAAGAGTGGGGGAAGGGACCTTCCTCCCATTTCTTCATGGGACCAAATGTGGGTGTTGATTTCCTGCTTGGCATCTATGAAGGGAACAGGAAACAGCATTCTTTTAAAATATTTATTTGACTATGCCAGGTCCTAGTTGTGGTGTGTAGGCTCTAGTTCTCTGATCAAGGATGGAACCCAGGCCCGCTGCCTTGGCAGCGTATAGTCAAAGCCACTGGACCGGCTTAGAAATCTCAGGAAATGGTATTCTTAACAAGGAAGCAGTGTTCTCCCAATGAGCAGCAGCAGTGGCAAGGGTGAGGGGTCCTCAAGGGTGACACCGATGGGGGACCCAGAACAGAGGAAGAGCGCGGAAGGCCATGCAATGGATGCAGGTGACAGGCAATCTTGTTTCCTCGGCAACACTCAGAGTACAGCAGGCTCAGGTCCTAAGTAAGAAGTCAGGACAAATGACAGGTAAAGATAGATTGTTACAGTTCACGTGACCACCATCTGTGCTCGTGAACTGGTAAGGCCTCTGCATATTTGGGTCATCATTGTATTTCAAGGGAGAAGAGTTCATATGACCTGCCAGTTCCTGCTGCTGAGTTTCCTTCCTGGACTGATGTCACTTTGGGATTGGTTAATTCTGAATAAACTATTGCCAACACAGCTGTGGGAGGCTTGTCTGCGTTAAAGTGAAGAAAACAATGGAGAGAAGAATTTTAAATGTGGCTGACTCTTAGTAATTCTAGGAGGGTTATCTAGTCTGCATATCACTCAGATCATCTGCCTTTTACCTGCCAGTCATTTTATCTTCTGAAAGTACTTTATCCCTACTTTATATTTCTTTATAGCAGAAATGATGTGGAATTAAAAATATTTCAGCTTGCTCTAGTTAATTATCACAGTCATCAGAATACAGAAGACACAATCCATTTCTAAGCTTGTATTTTCCATAGTCACAACAAGCATCAGAAAACTGACTGCAAATGCTAAATCAAAATTAAGTGTCAGGGATTTTTTGTGACTTTAGTTTCCTCTGCTATTATATCACTTATGAATCATCATGGAAATGAGCACTGGCTATGTATAAATTGGCAGGAAAGAGGCAAAACTCATCAAATTGACAAGCAATCATACAGTGATGGTGCCTTATGATTCTAATAGCTTTTACAAGGGAGTCATTTCGGTAACCACTGGCTTTACACTGGAAAACTATTCAGCCGGAAGAACCAGGTTTTCAATTGGCACTTGTGGTAAAGAGCCCCCCTGCAAATGCAGGAGCCATAGAAGACATGGGTTCAGTCTCCGGGTTGAGAAGATACCCTGGAGCGGGGCATGCAACCCACTCTAGTACCCTTGCCTGGAGAGTCCCACGGACAGAGGAGTCCGGAGGGCTACAGTCTATCGGGTCACACAGAGTTGACACGACAGAGCGACAGCGTGCATGCGCTGTGCTCAGCCCCGCAGTGTGGGGCTCACCCAGGACGCTGGCCCCGTTCCAACGGCCAAGGTGTCAGCAACCAGCCGGTCCTAACCTGCGTTTCCCCGTACCTGGCCACTTTTCAGAGGGAAAACCCACTTGAAGGAGCTCTAGCCTGTATTCCAGCAGGGAGGATCTGGGTGTTACAGATATAACTTTCCATTACCAGATCAGAAGGGTGGAGAAGAGGCTGGCAGGGTGCCAAGAATGAACTAACGCCCCAAGTTTCAGCTCTTAGCTAATGCTGCTTCATTCAGGTAAGCATCTATAGACGCCAGGTGAGATGACTAACCCAACAGATATACTTCTGGAAAATTCCAAGAAGAGAAAATTGGGAATAAGAGCAGATGGGAAAGGAGTTGAGAACAGTACAAAGCAAATCCAGGCAAAATAACTTAGGGTCCAGATGACCGTCTGAGTTTAAAGAAAGACAAAAAGTACTGTATTAAATTCTATTTAATTCCGTGCACCTTCGTAAGTGCATGGGGAGAAGTGATAGTCTAGACTCTGAATCATATAGAAATATTTTCTTTGTGAGTGAGAAAGGAGACCAGATTCTCATCACTGCTTTTGTGTACCAGGATGGCGGTGTGAATTGTGTTATGGTTTTGCATATTCAGAGAGGCCGCTCCTGTCTCTGCTGTTGTAAGCAAGAGGTGAGCTCCTGACTGGGTCTGGAGAAAGGTGTAGAAAACAGCTGATGGTCACATGCAGAGGCCTGAGATCTCTCCAGGCCGCATCTCTGGAAAACTGCCCTTCAGGGGAGTCAGCCTGTATTCCCTCCGGGAAACCTCGTTTGGGAAGCACGGGGCCGCTGCTCTCCGCTGAGTGCGTCAGTGCCTCTGGTCTTAGTCGAGGGTTCTTGATCTCGGAGCCACTCTGCTCAACCTTGGTTCAGAGGCTCGGCCCACCTGCCACCAAAGCTTGCTCTTAGGAACAGACCAGCTATCAATTATAGACAATGAGCTGTGAGCCTATCTCTGAGACACTTTCTTTCTTTATATTCCGATTTGTTTTTAAAATTTTTGAAAGATAACTTGGATCCATAAAAGTGCATTCAGTATATGCAAACAGAACCTGGTCAGAATCTCTGAAGTCTCCCTCTCTTATTCCTTTAGCAAAACACAAAACAACAAAAAAATCCTCTTCTCTTCCCGTTAGAGGCAATCATTTCTTCAGGACAGTCTGCCTACCAGTGTAAGTCAGCATCCTTAAGAACCCAGTTTTGCTTTTGCTGTTGTTCAGTCGCTAAGTCATGTCAGACTCTTTGCCACCCCATGGACTACATACAGCACGCCAGGCTTCCCTGTCTTTTACCATCTCCTGGAGCTGGCTCAAACTCATGTCCATTGAGTCAATGATGCAATCCAACCATCTCATCCTTTGTTGTCCCCTTCTCCTCCTGCCTTCAATTTTTCCCAGTATCAGAGTCTTTTCCAGTGAGTCAGTCCTTCGCATCAGGTGGCCAAAGTACTGGAGTTTCAGCTTCGGCATCGGTCCTTCCAGTGAATATTCAGGACTGATTTCCTTTAGGATGGACTGGTTTGATCTCCTTGCAGTCCAAGGGATTCTTGTGAATCTTCTCCAGCACCACAGTTTAGCATTAATTCTTTTGTGCTCAGCCATCTTTTAGGTCCAACCCTCACATCCATACACGACTACTTGGTTGGACCATTTCCTCAAGGAACTTGTGTTGTATACATTCTTTTCTTCCTGACTTATTTGGTTCCCTAAGCGTTACTTCTAGCTGTGGGGTGGGACTGCAGTTCTCCTGCATGGTGATTTGGGGCATTAGTGAGCAGATGAAGATGAATTTTGGGTGTCCAGAATATGTTCTGGGTGTCTTACGATAGTTTGGATTGAGTGACCGTGACCTGGTGTGGAGCAGAGTTTTGGGTGTACTAGATACACCTCGGTCTCAGGGGAGGCTCTGAACCCTTTGTCTGAAGGGAGAGGATGCATCCTAGTGGAAACCGCACCAGGACCAAGGGTAATCCTTGGAGGTGGGACTTTCAGTGCTAAAACCAGGAAAATCCCAGGTAAACAAGGACCAGAGGGTAACCTGGGTCCTTGCTTCCACAAATCCATCTCTAGGTGGTCAGTGGATTCTGTCTACTGTGTTAATTCTGGGATATTTACTCACAACTGCGTATTATTCCTAAAGGCCCTCACACACCTGTGACAAAAATCCCTGTGTTGAAGCCCTTGTATTGTCTGCCTTAGGAAGGGAGATAACACAGTAGAGAGAGAAACTTCCTGACTTTGGAGGGCAAAATCCTACATGAAAACTGCTGAAGTGATCTGACTTCTTAGGTTATATGGTATTAATATATATAATAAAATGTAACAAAAGCAAAATGAGGGTGGAGGGCAGGTAGGGGAGAAATAAAATTGTGTGTGTGTGTTAGTCACTTAGTTAAGTCCGACGCCTTGTGACCCCATGGACTGTAGCCCACCAGGCTCCTCTGTCCATGGATTTCTCCAGGCAAGAATACTGGGGTGGGTTGCCATTTCCTTCTCTAGGGGATCTTCCTGACTCAGGGATGGAACCCAGGTCTCCTGCATTGCAGGCAAATTCTTCACCATCTGAGCTATAGGGAAGTCCCTGAAATTAAAATTAGTGAGGACTACCCTGCATTGAATATTATGCTACTGATTATATGCACACAGGAGACACAGGAAACACAGATTTGATCCTTGGGTCAAGAAGATCCCCTGGAGAAGGCAGTGGCAGCCCACCCCAGTATTCCTGCCTGGAGAATCTCAGTGACAGAGAAACCTGGTGGGCTGCAGGCCACGGGGTAAGGAGTTGGACATGACTAAGCACACCACAGGTAGGCAGGCATATATACATACACATACATATATATGTATATAAAACATAAGTATGTAATCTATTACATATATTTTTAAAATAAAAATTTGAATATAATATAATTGATATGAACTCTTTTTTTATGGATGAGAAAATGGGGGCTCAAGAGAAATTAAGTTACTTGCTCAAAGTCACATAGCACAGAAAGTTGCCAAGCTGAGATTTAATCCAGAGTCGTTATTTTATCCTTCATTTATTTCAGGTTTACTATGACCTGGGTGGTGAGGGAGTCAAAAGCAGACCACACAGCTTGTCATGCAAAGCAGCAGGCTCCTCCCACTCCCACTCTACCTCTCACTTAACAGGAACAATTCTCCCCACTGCTTTTTATAGAAAAAAGCCACTGTATTGAAGCATGACTGAGTGTTGGGTTGGTTTCACGGGTGGATGCTTATCTCCAACCTCAAATGCTTTTGGTGTTGCTTCTTGCATCTTTCCAGACATCCAAATAACAAGCTAAAGTGGCTCTTTTTTGTCTCGCTTTTAGAGACCATCTGTCACCTTCCTTTCATGGAAGGACAATGTATTCCTTGGATGTCCAGTTCCCATCCTATCCCTTACCACCTCCTTCTAATATCCCTACAGTATCAATACACCCTTAATCTTGTTTAGCTCAATACTCAATATTGAAATCACTGTTGTTGTTTAGTCACTAAGTCATATCTAACTCTTTGAGACCCCATGGACCATGGCCCGCCAGGCTCCTCTGTCCAAGGGATTTCCCAGGTAAGAATATTGGAGCGGGCTGCCATTTCCTTCTCCAGGGGATCTTCCTTAACCAGGAATCTAACTTGTGTCTCCTGCATGGGCAAGCAGATTCTTTACCACCAGGAAGAATTCTGAGCCACCAAGGAAGTCCATGGAGATCATTACAACTAAGAGAATATTATTCACAGCCCAGCTATAAAGTGTAGGATGATATGCATTTCCCTGTGCAATCTTGTTTTCTCTGGAGTTAATCATTTTAGTTTTTTCTTACTTTTTGTTTTAATATTCTCACCACTAACATATTCCTCTTATGATGGAGGTAGATACTCTCCATCTTGTTCAATATGTTCAAACACATCTGTCCCTCTGAGAGGATATTCATCTGAGGAGACTTCAGAGGGTCAGGAGATTCCATTTTAGAATGAAAACACACACTGAAGATGAGGCCGGGAGGGTAAATGCTTGTGTAAATAATGTGTAAGGCAAGGTCCGAGACGCTACGGGGACTCCCCTGGACCTCTGGGGGTTAAGACTTCGCCTTCCAGTGCAGGGGGTTGGCTTCATTCCCTGGTCAGGGAGCTAGGATGTCACAGGCCTGGTGGCCAAAAAAACCGAAACATGCACCAGAAGTAATATTGTAACAAATCTAATAAAGACTTTAAAAGTGGAAAACAGTTCATAGCAAACCCACAAAACAGAAGCCACTATGCAACGTGAACCCTCCTCCTCCTGAAGGAGTCCACTCCTCGACTTCCCCTGAGCACAGCGATCTTCCCTGGCCAGAGCAACGTCTCTGCCCCACTCTCTCTGCCCTCCAATGAGGGCAATGAGTTGCTTTCTCCGCTTCTCCAGACTGCCTGCTGCTCCTCCGTGACAGCCTTGCACACACTGGAACACAGCTCCTCAAAGGCGGGGAGCTGAACAGACACGGCACGGATCCGTGAGTGGCCCTGACAAGCATGCCATTCCAAACCCCAAACACCCTTCGTACTGCCATATACAGTATGGAAAGACTGGGTGGTGTTCAAATCAAATCAAATAAAATTTCATGCTAAGCTTGGATTCATTAGAGAATATCTGCTTTGACTGTTTTGAATCAAGTCTGTAGCTAATACTCTGCACACTTCTTTGAATTTGCCCTATAAAGGGTCTGAACATAACTCCATTTTGATGACATTATTTAAAATTATCATGGTCATTACAAAGGGAAGTAGGGAGTGTCTGAGTCAGAGGCTTTATATTCAGTCTAATGCAAGGAACTCTTTCAGACTCATCCAAGCAGTGGCTAACTTCCTCTATGAAGAGAGTAAGGTAAGTATTTCCAAAGCTCAGAACTTAGTCTGGCCAGACAGCTTAGGAGAGACAGAGAGATAGAGAGAGACAGAGAGACAGACAGAGAGACAGAGACAGAGAGACATACAGAGAGACACAGAGAGAGAGACAGAGAGAGATAGGGAGACAGAGAGACATACAGAGAGAGAGACAGAGAGACACATACACAGAGAGACAGAGAAAGAGAGAGACAGAGGCAGAGGCAGAGAGCAGTGGTGGGGAGACAGAGAGAAAGAGAGAGACACACAAAGAGATAGAGAGACAGAGAGACACAGACAGACACAGAGAGACAGAGAGACAGACAGAGACAGAGACAAAGAGACAGAGAGATACACACACAGAGAGACAGAGAAAGACAGAGGCAGAGGCAGAGAGCAGTGGCAGGGAGACAGGGCACTGAGTGCGTCTCTGCACCGAGAATCCGCCCTGGTCCGCCTTCCTCCCGGCTTCTCGGCTCCTCTCCAGCCGGCTGACTGCGGGGCGCTGAGGATAGGGGCGCCTGCCACTCAGAGGGCGGCAGAGACCATCCAGCACTTCACACTCCATCTTGGAGAAAAGCAATAGGATCAGGGAATTATGGACAAGTCTAGCATTCTATATTTCTGATGTTCTTATTTAAGGCATTATATGTTGGAGTATACACATTCTTGACATTAGAATTGAATTCTGTTTTAATAGCATATCTCTACTTATTTGGTTAGGAATTTATCAAAATTTTAAACTATGTTTTTGAAAAAAATGGAAAGATTTGAATGTATTACATTTAACTTACAGGATAAGAGTAAAAATTAAGTCTATTCAACTGTAGTTTTAATTTTTTCCTTTGTGTATACATTAGTTCAGTAAAAGCAGAAGGCTTTTTCCTCTCAGTAATGTACCATGAAACATGATTACTTTTTCTTGTGCAGACAAAATTATCCTAAGAAGAAATACTATTTCGATCAAACAATAAGGCACACAGTTTCTCAATTTGGTATAATAAGCTTAGATCTGTGAAATAGTTTCAATATAATTTCATGTTTTACTGAAAGTTTGTCCCTGATTTCTCTCATGCTTTAAAATTTATTTTTCTTACTTTTTAGACTTTAAAAAAGCTTTACTGAGAGCATATCTATTCTTTTTGTTTTGACACAAAAAGTATGTTAACAAAAGAAAGCAAAGAATAAAAAAATTTCTCAAGTTAAAATGTACCATAGGTAAGTAAATAGGCTTCAGTCTTCCCTGGACTTCTCCATCCTTAAGTTTGCTGTTTAGGATTTTAAGACCTTCGTAAGTATTTGATTCATGTTAACTTGAAAATTATAAATTCCATATCTGTATATTATTTTTGTAAGTATTTTTGCAGTTTTAGTGAAATAAAAGATTAATTTAAAGTTAAGTTCCTGTATGATTTAAAAAGAATTTTCCTTCATTGCTTTTTCTGGATAGTGGCACACTGGGGAGCACCATGCTGACGCCTCCTTCTGTACCTTGATATAATTAATTTTCCTCTTCAGTTTCATTATTTAACTGGGATCCAAATCACTGGGCATTTGTTGATGGCTTGTTTACATTTAATTATTTTTTTGTGTGTTTAATTTTTTTTAAAAGTTTCTGGAAAAAGAAATTATAGGAGAAAGAAAATCAGTTTTGGTAGCATGTTAATTTTCTAATATTAATTCTATGTCATCTGATGGAAATTTAGGGTGAAAATCAAGTAATTCAGCCATATATATTGGTACTTATTTGCCAGTGGGATTCAGTCTTTGTATCAGATGAGAGGAATGAAACTTACTTTCATTTCTGGAAACTACAAAGCACTTGCATAGAGAAAACAAAAAAACAAAAGCAATGGAGTGCAGTGGACATACTTCTTGGCATTTATTTTCAGAGTATGAACATGTCTGTACAAGAACGTTTAACTGTATATCACCTAGAGCAGTTTATCATTTTAAAAGCTATTGCTTGAGGATGACTAGATCTAAGAAGTTCTTGGCTGATGTTCCTCTGTAATGATTTATCTAGTATGGTTTCTCTGCCATAAAATTTACCTAAGCCCTAAAAATATGTACTTAATTGTTTGAATGAACACATTCCTGTGTAGCTTCTCTTCTCTTCCATACGACAACAGTTTTGTGAAAAGTCAAGAGGATAACTAAAAAATTAGAAAATAAAATTTTGTGATTATTGCTTTTTTAGAAAGTGACTTAAAGAATAATTTTTAAAAACATGAAACTTCCCTTTCCCACCTGGGGGTAAAATAGTAAAAGTTGCATTTATAAAACAACAAGAACAATTGGGACTTGACTGAGGAAAACGTACCGAAGAGTGTGTTTTTGTATTTTGGATTATGAAATTACCAAATAGCTTTCAGACCCCCACTGGACCACTCAGGTAGTTCCCCAAAGAGGGTTTGTAACAATATATTAATGTGCCCACAACGCTTTATTAAATGTAATTTCCTCTGTAAATATTTGGAGAGAATTATTATGGTTTTGCTTTTGAAGTTACTTTCTGAAGAGTGATTAATTTCATTTAAATACTATGATTTTTTGGCAATCAACATGAGGTCTTGAAAATTATTTGGAGAGAGAGAATGTAACACACAACTTTTCTTCCTGAAATACAGTCCCTTGAATAGATTGTCTAATGTAAAATTTGTTTTACTGTAACAACACTTCTGGGGCTTCCATGGTGGCTCAGAGGCAAAGAATACTCCCACCAGTGCAGGACATGGGTTCCAACTTTGGGTTGGGAATATCTCCCAGAGAAGGAAACGGCAGCCCACTCCAGTGTTCTTGCCTGGGAAATCCCATGGATAAAGGAGCCTGGCAGGCTATAGTCCAAGGGGTCACAGAGAGTCATATATGCCTTAGTGACTAAACAACAACAGCATTTCTGATATATTTCAGCTTAGAAACCTGGCGGATTTGAGAAATAGTAGGCCCCTTAAATGTGTTTGCTTGGGACTCAAAACAGAATTATCAAAAATCACTGAAGCTGGAAACTCCACCTCAGGAACAGTGAGTCTGCGCCCTGGATGGGAGTATGAGGGCAGAAATGTAGAGACATCGTGCTCAAGAAGATCAGTGTTTTTAAAAAAGTGTCATAACATTGCTGCCAGAGAGAGTCGTAGAGCTGTGATAGCAAGAACACTGGGGCCAAACCAACTTTTTCTTCTTATTGTGAGTTATTTGATAGTTACATCCAAGGCTTAAGAAATGAAGCCTCAGATTTAAAAAGTTAATGAATATAAAAATCACATGTAGACCACCATGTGTAAAGCAGACAGCCAGTGGGAAGCTCCTTTATAGCATGGGAGCTCGGCGTTTAGTGATAACCTGGAGAGGTGGAACAGGGTGGGTGGGAAGGAGACTCGGGAGGGAGGGGACACATGGACACTTACGGCTGGCTCAGGGCATCCCAGGGGGCGCAGGTGGGAAAAAGCCCCCCTGCCAGTGCAGGAGACATAAGAGACGCAGGTTTGATCCCCGGGTCAGGAAGATCCCCTGGAGGAGGGCATGGCAGCCCACTTCAGTATTCTTGCCTGGAGAATCCCATGGACAGAGCTTGGCGGGCTATAGTCCATGGGGTCGCAAAGAGTCGGACAGGACTGAAACGACTTAGCATGTGCATTATTGTACAGAGGAAACTAATACAACATTGTCAGGTAATTATACTCTAATTAAAAAAAAAAAAAAAAAACCCATGATGTCCACAGAAAACGAACTCAGAGCTCTTTCTTTTCTCCCTCTCCAGGCTGTACTCCATTTCACCATGGCCTCCCTCGCTGCAGCGGACGCAGACTTTTGCTTCAACCTGTTCAGAGAGATGGACAGCAATCAAGGAAATGAAAATGTGTTCTTTTCCTCTCTGAGCCTCTTCACTGCCCTGGCCCTGGTTCGTTTGGGTGCGAGGGGTGACTGTGCTTCTCAGATTGATAAGGTCAGTCTTGATTGCACCACCAACCATGATTTTTGTAATCGATCATCAGGGCGAATTGTTTTTCCCAAGAGAATATCGTACTGCATGGTCTCATGTAAAGGAAGACCTCTCAGTGGACCCCACCCAGGAGGAGGAAAGAATGCAGCTTGCAGCCCCTGCTCTTTAAGCAGGAACCTTTCTAGAACTGCAGCTTTGATACTGTGCCTTAGTGTGGGCCTCGAAGTGTGTTTCCCATGCCACCTTCACCTGGAGATCTCGGTAGAAATGCAAAATCTTTGGCTCCAACTCAGACCTACTGAATCAGAAACTATGGGGATGGGGCCTAGCACTTGAGCTTTGATGGACGTTCCAGGTGCTCACAGAAGTAGAGAGCCTCAGCCTGAGTGACGGCGGCTCAGTGGTAAAGAACCTGCTGCCAGTGCAGGGGACTCAGAGACCCGGGTTCAACCCCTGGGTCGGGAAGATCCCCTGGAGAAGGGAATGGCAACCCACTCCAGTGTTCTTGCCTGGAAAATCCCATGGACAGAGAAGCCTGGTGGGCTGCAGTCCATGGGGTCACAAGGAGTCAGACAGGACTGAGTGACTGAGCATGCACACCTGAGTATTATGGATGAGAAGGAAGAGCTAGAAAGAAATGCCAGTGAAGTCCTAGCTTAGGCACTGGTGACCTGCTCACAAATGACATAATAGTACAGTCTGGAAGGTTGCAGCCCACCAGGATGCTTGTCACATTGTCACCAACATCGCCTTCCCCACCACATTTAGAAACAGCTTATTAACTCACTCCTGTCCACTACCCTGAGCGAGACTGCTGGGAGGTGAAAAGGTCATGGTTTCTCTCTCTTCTCTCAGGAATTTGCCATTGAAATTCAGTGGGTCAGCAGCAGGTGAGATACCAGGGCCAAGCTGCATGTTGAAACTTCGATGCCCAACCTTCTGCTCACCGATTCCTCCCATTATTTTAGTTCACAAACCAGTGCGAGCGAGAAGGGAGCCCTGCTGGAACCTCTCACACTTACGTACGTGTTGAAGGTTGTTTGTGCAGTCATGGAAGCTGGAAAGACTTGTTTACTCTCTGGACTGCTCCACCAGTACTGACGCGAGGGAATAACCACAGAGTCTAAGACTGCTGCTGTCCCAGAGCTGGCGTGGTTCATAACCCGGTGCGCTGAGCACCTCACGCTAATGGAAGGATCACAACAGCCAGCTGGGACCTCCATCAGGGTCAGGCTCCGGGATAAGCTCTCCGTGTATCTTATATGATGCTCACAGTGACCCTGGCGTCGGCCTCATTTCCCCGGTTTTATGCAGGGGTTGTCACACCATCTCTGCTGTAAACTCAGGAAGGTCTTATTCTAGAGCAGAGTTTCTCAACCTTGGCTCCACTGACCTTCTGGGTCAGAGAAGTCTTTGTTGTGAGGGGCTGTTCTGTGCTTTGTAGGAGGTTTTGCAGCACCCTGGCCCCTTCCCGTTAGATGCCATCAGCACACTTGTCCCCCATCGTGAAAATAAAAAAGTGTCCCTAGACACCACCAAATACCCCAAGAGAAAGAACCATTTGCCCCAAAGTCAGCAAACTGAAAGGTAGCTCAAAGGATATTATCATAAAGCTTCAATTATTTTGAAGTCAATATTTTGATAGATACAGATACTGACTTTGGAAAAATCCATCTAGCAACTAATAAAAAAAGATTTCCATTCATTATTTAAAATGCATAATGTTTTAGAAGCAAGTGAGTCCTTTTCTGGTACATCCACATATTCTCAAATAGCTGATCTATCTAATGGTGACCTTGGGGAATTTTTTTTAAAGACAGCTGCAGGAAATTTAAAAAGTTAGTCTGACAGAAATTTTGGTCAAAAAGAAAAGAAGATTCCTTTCTCCTGTTAAGCTTCAGTTAATTAAGTTAATTACTAGGTTATTTTTGTGAGGTAGTGAGTAAAGGTTTAGAACTCAGAGGAGCAGACACCATTCAAAACTTTTCCCACAAAGCCATATATATTTTACTAAAGATAGCATTACATAACAATCAATATGACTTCCAGAGTTTTCTCAGCCTTCTCTTGGTTAAATCTTTCTCAAAGATGATAGAAATGGACCCTCCAACTTCCAGGCCTTATTTTAGAAAGGAAATGTGCAATGGGGCTGCCCAAGTTCAAGTTCAGTGAACAAACGCTAGCTAGTGCTTCTCTCCATCTCCTAATGAGGTGCCTGACAATACAGACTTTTCCTTTTTCAATTCTGGGGGTACTGAGAGTTAAATTTTTAACATGAACGTTACAAATCAGTAAGAATAAAAAAAAAAAAACTACTCTTGGTGACCCCATGGACTGTAGCCCACCAGGCACCTCTGTACTTGGGGATTCTCCAGGCAAGGACACTTTAGCTTTGATGGACAGCCTTTCCCTTCTCCAGGGGATCTTCCCAACCCAGGGATCGAACCCAGGTCTCCTGCATTGCAGGCAGATTCGTTACCATCTGAGCCACGGGGGAAGCCCTATAATAATATAATCCAAGTAATAAAACTCATGCTTTTGTTTCCTCCCCTTGTAATTACAAAATAAACTCCATGGGAAGGAGGGGTCTTGTTGAATCTTCCTTTCTTAGTGACAAATTAGCAATTTCTTTTTTTGAGATTTTTTTTTTTGTTTGATGTGGACCTTTTGTAAAGTCTTTATTGAATGTGTTACAATATTGCTTCTATTTTACGTGTTTTGGCCATACACAAAGGAGGCTTGTGGGATTGTAGTTTCCTGACCAGGGGTGGAACCTGCAGCTCCTGCATTGGAAGGGGGTGTCTTAACCACTGGACAGCCAGGGAAGTCCCTAAATTATAATGTCAGTGTTCTATCGACGAATCATAGTCATAGTGAAATTGACCACAAAATTCTGTGAGGCAGAATTATGAACCCTGGAATATTCTAGTAAACTTGATCAGCTGGGAAGAGGTAACCTCAATATCCTCGAAGGCACTGAGGGATGAGAGAGGGTGTTGATGCTCTCCCTGCCTCACAACTGCCAAGAACTCGGGGAGATAGGATACCCAGGCTTCCCGGCACAGTCCTTGATGTCTGCAAAGACCTCATTTGTAATTTTTTAATCTACAGTAGAACTAATGTGTATATCAAATTTGCCTTGTAGGCTTTGCCTTTTCTCTCATTCCATCTCAGATTATCATCCTAGATTAAGAGGATGTAGAAATTGATTAGGTTCCAATTCTTTGTGGCATTTCAAGACTAACAATGATACTAATAGTCTTTAAAAGTTTTCATATCTCTTTCTGAGCTGTTCCATTCTCCCCAAGCCAATAAGAGGGTGCTATAATCAGGGGTCTGAGGCTTTGAAGTAGGAATCCCTCACAGAGGCCCTGATAGCAACATTGATTTAGTTAAATTCCCATATGTGTCTCTTTACCCTGAGTCAGAACAGTCCTTCCAGCCTTCTCCCTACTCCCACTCCTCACCAGCGACATGGCTCAAACACAGCCCACAAGGTCCCTTAAAGCAAAGCTACATCTTTTTACAGAAAATTCAACCAATGAGATTCTGAGAGTCACAGACTGAGACAATAGACCCAATCCACCGTTGCCTGGCAGTTGTTTAGACCTTTCAGACGATTGGTTGGAGGGATATAAACTCTTCTCTGCATTCTGCCCATCCATGCCGAGGAGGCAGGATGCACTCAGTCTGCCCCAGACAGCTGCATGAGTGACGGTCACACGCATGGTGCATTTTATTACTTCCTATTAATGGAGCTGTGTTGCATTTCAGATCCCAGAGACAGAGGGCCTGGAAAAAGGCAGATAAAATGTAGTAAGAAATCAAGATGGGCACAGGAGCAATTGTTAGAATAATGGGGTTATTGAGAGCCATGCTAAAAAAGGAAAACTCCAGACTGCTTAACTTCAAGGGATTGTTTTGTTTGTTTAGTCACTCAGTCATGTCCAACTCTTTGTCACTCCATGGACTATAGCCTGTCAGGCTCTTCTGTCCATGGGACTTCCCAAGCAAGAATACTGGAGTGGGTTGCCATTTTCTTCTCCAGGGGATCTTCCAACCTAGGGATCAAACCCGTGTCTCTTAGGTCTCCTGCATTGGCAGGAAGATTCTTTACCACTGAGCCACCAGGGAAGTCTCTCAAATAATTGCAGGATCAAAAATTATATCTATAAAATTCTATTTTGCTTCCTATTTAATATTTGCTAGATACTCAATAACTAGTTTTCCCTTTTATGTCTTAAAAAAATATTTATTAATCGGTGATACCAAGCCTTAGGTGTGGCACTCGGGATCTAGTTCCTTGACCAGGAATCAAACCTGGGAGCCTCGGCACTGGAGGGACAGAGTCTTAGCCTCTGGACCAGCAGGGAATCTTTTGCTTTCATGTCTTGGTGCATATGTAGTTAGCCCCAGTCTTGCCTCCTGTTTCATTAAACAAAGTTTTCATTTTTTTTATGAGACTATTTTTGATTCTGGTTCAGGTTTAATCAGTGAGCAATTATTAAGTTGATCCCCAAGAATGAGCAAACCAAAATTATTAAACACATTTCATTTTGGAGCCGTTGATTTATGAATTCTTCCAGTTTGTGATTCTTTTGCTGTGAATAGTCTTGTTCTAAACACACCAGCATGGCAGTTGTACAGCTCACTGCTGCCCTGGGTGAACAAACAAACACGCAGATGCTACCTCCAAGGGTGAGCGCACCACTTTTTTTTTATTAGTTCTCTTCTTGTTTGCCACTACTTGCTGACCGCTCTCCTTGTTGTCTGTTTTCAGGTGCTTCACTTTAACACCTTCTCAAGACATGGAAACTCTTCTGATACTCAGGTAAAGACAATGTGTTCTTCTAGAGAAAGAGCCTGTAAGACTCAACTTAGAAAAATCCCCATTTCACTAATATAGTTCTATGTTCTGTCCCCTTCAAAGCAAAGGATCATGTCTCATTCAGATTTCTGTATTGTGGGTATTCCAGATACAATTTTTGATAACTTATTTGTAAATTATCAAGTAAGCCAACATTTTACTTACGTGTTAGCTAAAATTTGGCAAGATAGTGTGGAACTAAATGTTTGCATTTTATCCTTTGATATTCACAGTCAACTAACATTGGTAAATGAAATATTTAGTACACACATTAGACAAATTCATTATCTTCTGTTAATAGTTTTATTTTGAAGTTATTTATTTATTTCACTAACTCCTTTAATTAACGTTGATCACAGACACTATTTTGAGAAAGGGTGAGAAATTTTAGGTGTATGTGACGCTGTTTCCTGCTTTAATAAGCATCATTGCTTTTAAATTCTTTTGTGATAATATTATACAGGTTCTATTTCATGTGTAAAAAAGAGTAGACATATCTCTGCAGCCCAAGAATAATTTTTTATAAATCCTTTTAACAACAGCCAGGACTCCCATCTCAACTGAAAAGAGTTCTATCTGATATAAACACACCCCACAAAGATTATGAACTCAGCATTGCCAATGGACTTTTTGCAGAAAAAGTATTTGATATTCGAAAGGTAAGTGCAGGCCCCTATGTTAGATGGTTATTTCTGTTATGAACCTGAGTCTTGTTCCATTCATCATCTGATAAAGGCTTGCACCTTTCCATGGGCCATATCAAGACGATGTTTTTTTTTTCCTGTCACTATTAATTAGGTTCCCAGATGCCTTCTCAATATTATCACTTTATTTCCAAAGTACAGCTTTTCTTCAGCTGAGGGATCACATATTCAGAGTCACTAACTGACGTGCTCCAAGACAGAGAGAGCTGGTCCACTGGCAGTGATGTGAGTTAGAGTTGGGGTGGGAGGAGCAGACAGTGCTCTTAGGGTTGTCTGTGGGCAGCAGAGAAAGCCTCTCCACTTTTCCTTTGCGTTTTCTGTCTTCTAGGACAGTTCTTCATCCCCAGTGCTGAGTTCACTTCCCCCTTTTTCTCAGCTATGCCCTTCTATCTCTCCTCCCAGCAGTTAATTGCCTTTTCAATAAGATCACTTATATAAGTGGCTTCCGCAATGGCTCAGCTTGGAAAGAATCCACTTGCAATACAGGAGTCACAGGAGACATGGGTTCAATCTCTGGGTCAGGAAGATCCCCAGAGTACGGAATGGCTACCCACTGCAGTTTTCTTACCTAATCCCATGGACAGAGGAGTCTGGTGGGTACAGACATGGTGTTGCAAAGAGTTGGGCATGACTGAGCACGTGGCACACACTTATTAAGGAGTTCATGGTAAGAGACATAGCCGTATAAGGCTGGCCAATGGTAGAATTGCAGCCAAGACTCAACACAGGAGGCTAATGACTTGAGGTCAGCAGACTCATTTTCGGTACTACGTGGTGTTTGAACTACCAACGCTCTCGTTGTGGACCTCTCCTCGTTCAAAGACCAACAGGTCCCAGAATGCGCTCCTGCATGCTGGTATGCCTGACCCGTTGTTGCTATGACAACCAGAAGCTGGTAGCACTGTTCAAGCAGACACAGTGGCCACGATTCTCTGGGGGAAGTCTGTTCTCCCTTTTACTTCCCCACGTCTCACACAACTATCAAACCCCACCCTGTGACATCTCTGGGCTGGTCTCCGCTTGCATCTCTTCCAGCTCTCTGTGTTCCACCCAGTCATTAATGCTTCATCTGTCTGTCACCCACTCAGGTTCTTTGCGCTTTCCAGCACCACTCCCAAATCGTTTGGCAACCTGTCAGTTATGAAGCACTAGGTCACTGCGTTTAATCCTCCCAAAGTTACCCTACACAAGTGTTACAGGGGCCACCGTGATGTTC
Source organism: Antilocapra americana (assembly GCA_007570785.1). NCBI lineage: Eukaryota > Metazoa > Chordata > Mammalia > Artiodactyla > Antilocapridae > Antilocapra > Antilocapra americana. The sequence goes on along the minus strand of ML661903.1, from coordinate 62,257 downwards.
CGCTCACAGTTTGAGTCTCAATTCCCACGGATGCTATCACGTTCCTGAGGGACCCTCAGCCGTAGCCAGGATGCTGATGTGTCTAGCATGGTGGTATTTATAGCATCTAGTCTTTCACGTTCCTTTTTCTGACTCTCATTGCAAGGTACCCAGAAGCACAGTAAAGGTGAGATCTGATCAAGAATGCTGAAAACAAGACAGCTGTTTTTTTTCCTCCCAAACATTTATAAGTATATGTACCTACCTATCATCAAATTTCAATCAGAGAGATCAGTACAAAGATAGATAATCTCCGAGCTTCTTGCAATACTTTTAAACTCACATTTGAATATGGGTTCAAATAAGAGAATACATATTCTACTAGAATTGATAAAGATAACAATGTGTAAACAGTCTCTGTGAAAAGCATGCTATCATAGAAGACCCAACCACCATCTCTGACCCCATGTTTTCCCTCCTCCCCAACCCTTGCTAAATTTGCCTTGGGTAGGACCACTGTTCATGTTATTCCAGACCTGATTCTGCCAGTATTTTGAATAAACTCAGTGTCCCTATGGATGATTCAGCTTCCACAGTTTCCTGACCTTCTCTCTACCCATTATAGATACCTGAGCCACACCTTGAAAGTCATCAGCGACCTGAAGTCTACAACTCCAGCTTCCCAGTGTAGTTGCACCGTCCCGTGCTTGTCATTCTTTCACCCCTACTCTACCTGTTCTTCAGCTGCGACGAGTTATTCGTTCTCTTGATCTCTCCACTTTCTCTCAGCGGATCAGCTCTCTCCTCGCCTAGCTTTATTCCTACACTGAACTACTCTCAGCCACCCCTTCCCCATCCTCTCCCAACAAAGCCTTGAATCAGGATCAACGCCGTGACTTCCCTCGCAGTTGTGCCCGGGCTACAAAAGGATGCTTGTGGGAAGCCTGGAAGCGTGCGGTCACCACCACCTTGACATGGCGGTCTCCCTGCCGCCCCCGTCAGACCTCCTTTGTGGTGTCCGACAGCCAGCTTTGGTGTTTCGCTCCTGGCAGCAGTTTTTGAAAAGTTTCCTACTTCTCTCAGGTTCCCAGCAACCCCTTACTACCTCCATCAGTTTCAACTGAAGATCTTGTCTTCTACTTGACAAAGAAAATAGAGGCAGGATTCATATCCCAACCCATTTGCTGATCTTTCCCCCTTTCCATCAATTTCAGAGGAAAAAATTTTCCTAAATGGTCAATTCCTCCACTGCTTTCTTGCCTCCTACTCCCTTCCTTGGTGGTATCTTTGCATCAATATTCTTTATTGGGCTTTTGCTACCCTACTTTCTTCTTCCTCATAGCATATAAATATATGTACAAGATACCTTTTTTCTAAAGTTTTTCTTTAAAAGCTGCTTAATGATTCTCCTTCCCATCTTATTGTTTCTCACTCTGAAAATGTAACCTTGAAAAATCCAGCTTAATGAAAGAGTAATATGCATTCTCTGAGTCCATCTCCCCCCTTTTACTCCTCAATCCATTGCAATCTGACTTCTATGTTAAATGCTCCCCTGAAATCTTTTTTATGAAATTGACTACTGCCTTCCACGTGGACACCCAAGCTATGAATACTGCAAGTTTTTCTCTTATCTGCCTCTTCATAGTATTCAACATGAATGATGTTCTCTGAAACTTTCCCTCTCATTGTTTTCATGGTGTTGATTTCTCCTGGTTTTCTACTCAGTCTCTTTATTTCATCTCAGTCTCTTTTGTTTATATTTGTCCTCCAGGCATTCCTAAAATACTAGTGTTCTTTAAACTTTCTGTCCCCAGCCATCTTCCATTTTCAGTTTACTTTCTTACCCAAGGAGAGATTACATGTCCAAAACGTGTGTAGTTCTTTAGCCTTGCTCTCTGCCTCTGCACGCTCTGTGGCTGTACCTGCCTACTGCCAGTCCTCAGGCGGATCTCCAGACTCTCACATACCATCCTTTCTGTCCTCTGACTTCTCTTTCTTCTGTGTTCTCTTTCAGTGAATTATCCAACAAGTATACGGGTCAAAGTTGTCTTCTCCTTTTCCCTAAGCTTCACAGTCCATTAGTGAAGAAGACTTATTAGGTCTTCCTTCTACTTTTCAAAAGAAAAGCTATATTGAAATAATCTGAAACTTACAGAAAAGTTGCAAGTATTATAGAGAAGAAAATTTTTTTCCCAAACCATTAGAGATCCCTTATCATATTTGAAGTGTTTGGTGTAATCCTACAAACAATGAGATTCTCCTACATAACCACAGTGCAACCATCATCATCAGGAAATTCACACTGTTATATCATTATCAGCTAATCTTAAGATCCTTTTGAGTCTAATCAATCATCACTACATCATCCCATAGCAAAATAATTTACTTCAGAATCATGCGTTGTGTTTTGTTGGTATGATTTTTTAGTATCTTTCAATTTGGAACAGTTCCCTAGCTTTTTTTGGACTTTAAGGATCTTGACACTTTCATTGATTATTCATAATGTTCACTTTTAGACTAGTTATATTTTAGAATGTCCTTCAGTGTGAGTTTGTTTGATGTTTCATCATAATTAGAATCATATCTTTTCCAGCTGTATTGAGATATAATTAACATATAACATTGTGTAAGTCTAAGGTATACAAAACCTTTTTTTGATACTCTTATATGTTGTAAAAGTCTTCCCTGGTGCTCAGACGGTAAAGAATCTGCCTGCAATGTGGGAGACTGGGACTCGATCCCTGGGTCAGGAAGATCCCCTGGAGAAGGGAATGACAACCTACTCCAGTATTCTTGCCTGGAGAATCCCATGGATAGAGGAGCCTGGAGGGCTACAGTCTGTGGGGTTGCAAAGAGTTGAGCAGCTAACACACATATGTTGCAAAATAGTTATCACCGTTTCTTTAGATCACGCCTCCATCTGATTTGATAGAAAACATCACGGGTGTTGTTTTATTTTCATCATATTATCCTTATTGCAACCCCCCCCGCCCCCACCCAGCAGGATTTTGATCAGTCCTATTGCTGACAATGCTATCTTTGACCACTTGATTACAGTGGCATCTGCTAGGCTTCTTGAACAGTCTTTCAGCAGGAGGAGGCCGACACAAACAGGAGGCCAGAGGCGGGGCCGCTGAGACATTCCCGGTGAGGGAGGCTTGGTGACGCTGGGGGGTGCGCACCAGCTGTGACGGCTGCGGATCGCTCCGATGCATTTCAGTGTGCTTGCTATGCAAATTCAACTTCAAGTTCTCCAGTCCTCCCTCCCAGACATACTTCTTCACCTTTGAGGCAGGACATAGTCCTTGAGTAAGGTAGTGGAAATGAGGGGACAATTTCAAATATATATTTCTTATGGTGCTTAGTTGGTGGTGATTTGTAAGTACAAGAACTGTGTTTATTACTTATAGAGCTCTATATCATTTATATTTATAGGACTATATTGAGTGTGCTAAGAAATTATATAACGCCAAAGTGGAAAGAGTTGACTTTACAAATGATGTGGAAGACACAAGATATAAAATTAACAAATGGATTGAAAACGAGACCCATGGTGAGTGCGATGCCCTGTTTTTCTTCAAGATTGTCAGTGATATGTGAATATCGAGAACTCCCAATTTTAAAGTTGGGAGTCTTTTGTACATATGAGAAACTGCTTCTGCTTATCAGAAGTAATGATTGCTGTTATTTAAAACTGCTAGTTTTTGTCCAGGGAATTCCCAGGTGGCACAATGGTAAAGAATTCACCTGCCAATGCAGGAGACACAGGTTAAATCCTTGGGTTGGGAAGATCCTCTGGAGGAGGAGATGGCAACTCACTCCAGTAGTCTTGCCAGGAAAAATCCCATAAACAGTGGAGCCTCGTGGGCTACAGTCCATGGGTCGCAAAGAGTCGGATACAACTGAGCACACACACATAGTTTTTATGACACTCTGTCAAAAAGTTAATTTAATTTTAAATTCTCTTCATTTATCAAAATTATATATCTGGCAATGGTGGTTCCTTCCATTAAAAAGGCATATTTCTTTATTGACAAGTCTCTTTCCAACTAAAAATGAAATTCTAGCTAATGGTCTGGTTTAGTACAAAACAAATAAAGAAATCTATTCATTGTTTTCTTAGTCAATGATTCCAAAGCTTGTCATTTCTTTACCTAAGAAATGGCCTTGATCTATACTCTGAACAATATATATATATTTGCTGAGTTTGGTTCTGTTTCAAAAATATGAGACATGTAACTTGCACCCTTAAGTACAAACATTCAAAACCATATAACTATTCCAAGAAATTAGAGTACTGCGGCTCAGTTTTGCTTTTGCTCATTCATTCATTATTACTTCAGTAGAGTTAATTTGACCACTAGGAAGGAAGGGAAGTCGCTCAGTCGTGTCCGACTCTTTGAGACCCCATGGACTATAGCCCACCAGGCTCCTCCACCCATGGGATTTTCCAGGCAACAGTACTGGAGTGGGTTGCCATTGTCTTCTCCAGGGGATCTTCCCAACCCAGGGATGGAACTCGGGTCTCCAGCATCGCAGGTGTTTCTGTTTGTTTTTATTGGTCTCTGACTCCACTGTTCAGCAAGAATTTTGATCCGCCCGCTGCCGTTTTCCTCAAAGCTCAGCTTTAAATTGGAAACTCACCACTCCTCAGCCAGCAGCAGGCACGGCTGCCGCCACTGAAATACATGAACTACCATGTATTTCAAATATACTCTTCATAAATCAAAAACTATGCAATTAGGTTTCTAATGTTGTTCAGTCGCTCAGTCATCTCTGACTCTTTCCAAACCTAAATCACGCCAGGCTTCCCTGTCCTTCACCATCTCCTGGAGTTTGCTCAAACTCATGTCCATTGAGTTGGTGATGCCATCCAACCACCTCCTCCTCAGCTGTCCCCTTTCCTCCTGCTTTCCATTTAGTGTTAAAGTGTTTTGGCGTCTCAGATTACTAGTACCTTTCTTTATTTGGAGCAGTAATTTATTTCCCTTTCTTCCTTTCTCATGCAAATCTATGTATAATTATTCTCACTATGATGAGGGCGTGGACTCAATACTTATTTGGAGGAACACTTCAAAATGATGTCAATATTCCAATAAACCTGTCCTGGTCTTATTAGGTTTTATTCCTCCGCCCCCCAACCCTCCCCTCCCTCTTCAATTCTACACACACTGCCAGAGTCATCCTTCAGAAAGGCAAATCTGATCCATCATGACCACACCCTTTTTTGTGTTTCAGTGAATCCTGAACAATGCTTTTCCATTGCCTTCAAGATAACCAAAAATTCTTATCAGACTTTCCAGGCTCAATTATCTGGCTCCTACCACAAACCTTTCCAACCTTACTCTTCCTATTGCATCAGAATAAGTTAGGATTTCCCCAAATACAGTTAGCTCTTTGAAGCTTCCAAGTTTTCAATAGAGTCCCAACTTTATGGAAATTCTCCCTGGCCCTCACCTTGCCCTCAGCTCAAGCAGGTGACCGGGCCATAGATACTGTGTTCCCACCCCATGCGGAGCACTGGGCTGAGACCCCAGAATGCTACAACTGCATTAAGGTGGTGCCCCCGCTGCACTGGACTTGTTAACGCAGGTTCATGAGGCCAACACACAGTGAACTGTCAGAGTTTGAAGCAGAGAAAGGTTTGCTGCAGGACCAAGCAAGTGGTCCCTGTGGTGGACCCAAAAAGCCCTGAGCTCCTGGAAGAGTTTCACCAGAAGCATTTTTAAAAGCCAGGAGAGGTGGGGAGTTGCAGAGTTTGTGATCAGCTCATGAAGAATTCTCTGGCTGATGCTGAGGCACCAGGGTGGTGTCACAGAGGTTCACATTCTCAGTCCTTAGGCTCCAAGAGGCCTGAGGCTGTGGGCTCTGGTGTTAGGTAGTTAACATCCTCCATCTGGTACGGGAGATTTTTTACATCTGCAAGACAACTCAGAAATGTGTGTGTGCTAAGTCGCTTCAGTTGTGTCTGACTCTTTGTGATTCCATGGATTATAGTCCACCAAGTTCCTCTATCTGTGGAATTCTCCAGGCAAGAATACTGGAGTGGGTTGCCATTTCCTCCTCCAAGGGATCTTCCCGACCCACAGACCGAACCCCGATCTCCTGCATTGCTGGCACATTCTTCACCATCTGAGCCACTGGGGAAACCCATTATATTCCTGAGTCTCCTGCTTCTCTTACATTGGCAGGCAAATTCTTTACCACTAGTGCCACCTGAAAATGTGTATTAAATACTATTATCTAGGCACTTCAGAGAGGAGCTAAAGCAGAGGGTATGGGAGAAGGCCTGCCCGGGGAAGGCCGCATAGGATCCTGTTCAGTATCCAGAACAGTGCAAGGCATTTAGCAAAAGTCTCATGAACACGGGATGTAGGAGTTAGCCCATTCAATGGAATGGCGTTAAGCTATACTTGGATTGTTATGGCCTCATCAGTGGAATAGATGAAGGCAGTTTGGGTCTATGAGCAGGGAAGGTCTCTGAGAATTGTCTTCTTGGGCCAGAATCCTGTTTTATGTAACTTTGTACAAATTACTTTTCTATGCCCTAGATTTTCCAACAGGCAACAGAAACAATAATAGTGCCTTCCCTACAGGGATTTTGTGAATTAAACCAATTATTGCACGTAAAGCATTGTGCTGGACAAAGTAATTGATCACAGATTATTGCTAATATAATGATCATTTTAATTACGTGATAAGAAAAATATTCATCTTGTCTTTAGCTTTTTAAAATTTACATTTTTTCTCAATTTATTTTTCAAAAGGCAAAATCAGGGATGTCTTTCATGAAGGTACCATAAGCTCATCTGCTGTGATGGTGCTGGTGAACGCCGTGTACTTCAAAGGCAAGTGGGAGTCAGCCTTCACCAAGAGCCAGACCCAAAATTGCCATTTCAGATCCCCCAAGGTATGGAATTCTATTTAATTTAGGAAGGTTTTTGCCAATAATATGCCTTTACAGGGCTTCCCTAGTTACTCAGACAGTAAAGAAACCACCTGCAATGCAGGAGACCCAGGTTCAATCCTGGGTCGAGAAGATCCCCTGAAGAAGGGTACAGAAACCCTCTCCAGTGTTCTTGCCTGGAGGATCCCATGGACAGAGGAGCCTGGTGGGCTACAGTCCATGGGGTTGCAAAGAGTCGGACATGACTGAGAGACTAATACTTTCACTTTCACACCATAATCTTAGTGTAGTAGGAACATCAAAGACTTTGTAGCCAGACATGCCATGTTAGGGTCCTTACCTTGGTTCACAGGAGTCAGCTTGTCTTAGCACATGAACCTTAAACCCATAGTCTTTCTCACAAGTAAAACCAAGTGATTCCCTTAGTTCACCTAGAATATTCAATACTTTAGTCACCTGATGTGAAGAGCTGACTCATTGGAAAAGACCCTGATGCTGGGAAAGATTGAGGGCAGGAGAAGAGGATTACAGAGGATGAGATGGTTAGATATCATCATCAACTCAATGGACAATCTGAGCAAACTCCCTGAAGAAGGACAGGGAAGCCTGGAGTGTTGCATTCCATGGTGTACAAAGAGTCAGACATGACTTTGTGAATGAACCACCACAACAAATTCCTTTCAATCTTCAGTCTTTCATGTTGAGGCATAGCGATTCAGATTTAATGTTTAAATATAGTTTTATTTTTAAGTGGAAAATGCTAGTGAAACATTCTTTCTGCACCTTTCCACATCAGAAGTTTTAGACACAGGAGTGCTGAGAGCTCATGGAAATCAAAGATGACTGATGAGTGAGGAGATGGGCAGTAAGAGGCTGCCTAGCAGGCTGTGTCTGTGGGGAGAGGAGCGCTTTGGGAGGAAGGAGAAGAAACTTGAGCACAGAGTAGCTCAGACGCCAGGAGAACTTGGAGTTTGGTGGCCTTTAGCACCTGCATGGATGGCGGCCAGCCCTGCTGAGTGTCCTTAACTGCAGGGTCCTAAGAAGAGCCCACGTCGGAGCAAGTCTGTAATGTAGTGCCTCTGTGAGAACACAGAGAGGGCATCAAAGTATTTTGAAATCCTAAGTGAAAAAACTGAAATCTAACAAATCCTAGTAAACCATAACTCTGTCTGATAGAGATGTTAGCTGTGTAATTGCAAGAGGAAGCATATTAGATAGTCCCAGAATTGTAATGGGGCCAGGTGGTGCTAGTGGTAAAGAATCCACCTGCCAATGCAGGAGACACAGGAGACTCAGGTTTGATCCCTGGGTCGGGAAGATCCCCTGGAGGAGAGCATGGCAATCCACACCAGTATTCTTGCCTGGAAAATTCCATGGACAGAGGAGCCTGGCGGACTACAGTCCATGGGGTTGCCAAGAGTTGGACATGACCGAGCACACACACACAGAATTTTAATGACTGGGGCTGACAGTGTTAATGGTGTTTGGAAATGAGCTTCTATTCTCCAATCTTTCCTTCAATTCCTCTGGTAGACTGCATTTGTTAATTCATTTCCATGAATGAAAATGAAGCATGACTCTTTCCTGCACTGTCTGTGGGGTTTTGTTTGCTTGTATTTTGCTCCTAAATAATGGCTTATTTAAATAAATATGAGTATGTGCAAATAAAATATCAGTAAGCATTAACATAAAGTTAACATAATAGCATTATTTAAAATAATCTTCCTGACTGTATCCCTTGTAATAGAGCTGTAATATATAGCTTATAATATAATACACTGTAGAATCTATATCACTTGACAGGTTTGGTTCCATTCAAAACTGGTGAAATCTCCCCTTCCTTAAGAAGTCTGCTTTCCATCTTTCTCCAGCATAACTCAGCTGTGGGAATCTTCCCTGCCCTAGCTTGGAAGCGAGACCCTGTGGCTCAGCCCCCGTGGTTCCAGACTCAGTGAGAAGGCACCTACCTTTCTCACTAGCGAGGTGCCTTCTTTCCTTTATTGCATCACGCATGCTCTTTCTGGGGTTTGGATTCTTGGTCAAAAAGGACAACCTTTCTGGAGGAAGAAGGACCCATGATTCAAGCATAAAATTTATCCATCCTCTGTAGGATCTTCTTTCATAAAGGGAGATTTTATAGAAATACTGAAAAACTTGCAGAATCACAATATCTTTTAGGAAAAGACAGTTTATTATACCTCTATTATGTTTCTAAATCTAGAAGTGGTATCCTAAAGATGGTAGCTATTGTGTTTCCCTCGTTAATTTTTCAAATATTTCACAAGAATTTAAAAAAAAAGCTTTACAACACCCCATTATTAAATTGTAATTTTTATAGTACTTGCCTGTATTTTACTTCAGATGAGAGAAAAATCTATAGCAACAGCTTGAAATTATAATGCTATTTAATAATTATCCATGACGTGACATTTTCAGATAAAACACTAAATGCAAGGCCATGTTCCAAGTGCTAGCTGTAGTAAGGCACATAATCTTTACCACAACCCTATGCAGTAGAGACTATGCTTACCTCCAAACAGAGATGAGGTGTAGAGACATAGAGAGCTGAAGTAACTTTCCCAAGGTCACACAGGTGGTGAGTTTTAAACTCAGGTAGTTACTCTCAAAGTCTGTGGTTTTACTCAAGATGTAGACCAATAGGACTGGCAGCAAGTTGGGGAAAAGCCACTGGAAAGCAAAACCTGCAGCACTGTTCTCATCATTTCTGGTCAATAAATGAAATTAAAGAAAAAAATTTTTTTGAACGACTTGATTTTCAGTGTCCTGGGAAAGCAGTGGCCATGATGCACCAAGAGCGGAAGTTCAATTTGTCTGTCATTGAAGACCCACCCATGCAGGTCCTGGAGCTCAGATATCACGGTGGTGTGAGCATGTACGTCATGCTGCCGGATAACGACCTGTCCCAAGTAAGTCTCCACTGTTGTTCTCACTGCTGGGGAATAAGAAGACATCTAGGACCCTGGACTGTGTTCTTATCCATCAACTTCAAGATGTCAGGTTGTTAGAATTAGTCACTTACCCATTTGTTCATTTATTAATCCAAGATTTGTAAACAATGCTCCTATGAAAACTTCCCATTATAAATCTGGAATAATCTATGATCAATTCTCAGTGTTAAGGAGTTAGTCAGTCCATTTGTATCCAAATCTTCCAGTGTGGGTGCCTGCCCTGAGAGCTGCTGATCACACAAGCCCCCAAGGCTACAGCTCTGGGCTCCTTGCTGTTGGCTACCTGGGGTTCCGTTGGTTTACTCCTACAAGCGTGCAAATGTTTTCCATGTCTTTCACGAGGCGGAAATGGTCAGGAAACACTGATTCAAGTGGCTGCTGAGTTCCTTTCTCCCTCTGATGATCTCTGATTCCCAAATTCCTTCACTTGCTCAATGTTCCACTTTGTCTATATATGTTACTATGTGGGCAGAGAACAGAAATGCCCTGAAATATCAATACAAATAGGGCATGCCTTGTCATATCAGAGCAAATTAAACACATGATTCATTCAAGAGTACTTGAGCCATTTGTTTTAATCATTTCCCATTTCCAGACTCCCCTGGCACCCTTTCACGTACTTACAAGCAAATATCCAAGAGAGAATTGTTATGGAAAACCATATACCTCTGTAGCTATTGTTTCATCTGTTTCTTAACCATATGGTTCTAAATTGCCTTTTAACTATTTCTACAGATTGAAAACAAACTGACTTTTCAGAATCTGATGGACTGGACCAATCCAAGAAAAATGAAGTCTCAGTATGTCGAAGTGTTTCTACCTCAGTTCAAGATAGAGAAGAATTATGAAATCAGGCACTATTTGGAAGCCCTGGGGCTGAGAGATATCTTTGATGAGTCAAGAGCTGATCTCTCTGGTATAGCTGCAGGAGGCCGTCTGTACGTATCAAAACTGATGCACAAGTCTTACATAGAGGTCACCGAGGAGGGTACAGAGGCCACCGCTGTCACAGGAAGCAACATCGTGGAGAAGCAGCTGCCCGAGTCCAGTGTGTTCCGAGCTGATCACCCATTCCTGTTTATAATCAGGAGGGACGACATCATCTTGTTCAGTGGCGAAGTCTCTTGCCCTTGAAACTAAGACTGGTTTTTATTAGAATAGAAACAACAACATCAAGGAACCACCACAAGGAAATAGGTTTAAGTTTAACTGGAAGCATGTGATGACTCCTTTCGGTTTACTTCCTTCTAACATTGATCAGCAGAAGATTTGGGTGACTTGACTTGACCTGGTTGATGGTCTTGATCTTGCTCCTAGCATTGCTACCACCATCAGGCCCATCTCTTTCTAACTTTATCATCTTTCTCTCCACATTAATTTCTACCAGTTTTCACTATAGCCACTTGCACAAAGATCTGGGTATACTATCTGGGAACCGTGGAATGCTCTACCTGTAATGTTAGAGTAGTAACGTAGAAGCAGCCCTAGGGATATTTTTTGAGACTGTAGTTATCACAAATATTTTAGTTTCATTGCAAGTGATCTAGGAAGTAGATCCAGCTGCTGGAAATAAGTGTCAAGGATAACTTTTCCTAGCTGAGCTAAGAAGACATTAGAATTTGCTTTTAATATATCTGATTTGAAATTAGTATCTAATCTAGATGCTAAAAATTATGGATTTGGGATTGGGAACCAACAAAATATTTCATCAATAATTTTGAGTTGACATCTTTCAGCCTTTCCTTGATAGAGATTTGATGTGTACATAGTTTTTCAAATATTAAATTAGTATCTTTTAACTTTTTCCAGTTGGTGTTTACAGCATATTATTTCATGTACTGTATAGTTTGCTTTTTTCTTTATTTATTAGAATAAAGAAAAAAAAATTATACCATGTGGTTATTCTCCTTGGACGAACTGTGGGACTGTTGGCCCTCTTTTCTAGGCCAAGAAGCAATTAAAAGAAAGAATGCTTTTTTAATATAAATCTGATTTGGTTAGTGTTGCTATTTTATTACACATAAAAGTTACTTTTACAGATGCTTACATAAGCAGATCATCTAATTTAAAATTAAATATTAGGATTTAAATTCACAAGGTTACACAATTTGCATATATTAACCCATAGTAATTTTATTGTTCAAAAACCTGACCACATTCATGTTCTTTGTGGAGATCTCCACTCAGGTCGACTCACAAACAGGTCATGTCCATACATGCTCGTTTCTACCTCCATCAGTGGCTGCTTGAGAGTATTCTGTGCTCTGCTAGACACATACCAAACCTAAGCAAAGGGAAGATGTCTAAGGTGAGGGGAAGAGCGCCACTGGAGCTTCTATTTCTAAAGGAGCAGAAAGAAGCTTTTTCTCACAACTTCTAATGGAGAGGAGGAGAAATATTGTCATCACCTTCATTATCATCATAATCATAGCTTCTTTACTTTACTTTTTTAAGACTTTTTCTTGATGTGAACCATCTTTAAAGTTTTTATTGAATTTGTTATAATATTGCTTCTGTTGTTTATGTTCTGTTTTTTTGACCTTGAGGCATTTGGGATCTTAGTTTCCCAACCAGGGATCGAAAAATCACCCCCATACACTGGGAGGTTAAGTCTTAACCACTGGACCACCAGGGAAGTCCCCCACTGCTTATCATTTATAAAATGATCTCAGACCTCATCTCAATTCTCCTTACAAACCTGTAAGGTGGAAATTATTATTTATTAGTGTTATTCTCATTTCATGAGGAATATAAGTTTCATAGACATTGGGCAACCGCCAGAGATGATCTGTGCTCTGCCATGACATGCCTTGGACTTCACGCAAGCCTCTCTGCCTCTTGGCTCTGCTGAGTCTCCTCATCTCACACTCTAGCGCCTCACATGGCTCACCCCTTCTCTAGCATGCTTACCAATTGACGCCAAGTCTCTGGTGACCTCAGGCTTTTCTGGAAGACCACACCCCTTATAGTTTGGGCAAATTCATAATTACATACCACATGTTCTCATGTTTGGGTCATCTAGACTTTCAGGTGGAGAAGGCAGTGGCAGCCCACTCCAGTACTCTTGTCTGGAAAAATCCCATGGATGGAGGAGCCTGGTAGGCTACAGTCCACGGGGTCGTGAAGAGTTGGACGTGACTGAGTGATTTCACTTTCCCTTTTCACTTTCACGCACTGGAAAAGGAAATGGCACCCCACTCCAGTGTTCTTGCCTGGAGCATCCCAGGGACGGGGGAGCCTGGTGGGCTGCAGTCTGTGGGGTCGCACAGAGTCAGACACGACTGAGGCGACCTGGCAGCAGCAGCAGCAGCAGACTTGCAGGTGATTTCATTTGGCTAGGTGTTATTTATCTTAGTAATAAACTTTCTGACAATTTGTATTGTAATAGAAGAATAACATAAACTCTTCTGATAATACATTCCCCTAAGTACAAGCTCTCTAAGAGAAAGGACAGTGATCTTCTGCTCCCTTTCTAATTTCTGTCCAGTGCATGCTTCACTGACTGATAGATTCTACTCAACAGAGAAAGGCTTTATGTGTCTTTAATCATCTGGGTATCTCTTGATGCTAATATTTAGTTTCTGTCCCAATAGACAACGTAGAATGTGTGAAGACCCATGACTAGAAAACCATGGGTCTAACAATAAGACTGATCCTCACTAGATGCCAACAGCACTTTTGAGAAGAGAAAGCCACAGGGAACTCACCCAACAAAGCAGGTCACCTGCTGGCTTTCAGAGCTTAATTGTGTCCTGAGACCTTCCTTTGATCCTCCATGTCTCCTGCTTGTTCCTCGCCTGTGGCTTTGTGAACCAAGACAAGAGCAGCATTGTACTGGACGCAGCATACTCAAGTGAAACTAGAGTGACTAATCTTTTATAAATATGGAGCTTTATTCTTGGCTTGTAATTTTTTAATATACATATATATTGTTGAAGGATAGTTGACTTACAGTGTTTCCAGTGTGCAGCAAGGTGATTCAGTTATACATATATATATGTGTTATTTTTGAAATTATTTTCTGTTATAGGTTATTACAAGATATTGATTTTAGTTCCCTATATTGTACAGTAAACCTTTGTTGCTTGTTGCATATCTATTTTTTAAATTAGAAATCTAGAATTCTATTCACACTAAGTCAAATGGAATCAAAATGTCATTAATTTTTTAGTTAGCCAAATGTTTAGGACATGTTTGAAAACAACTGGACTATATGATGATCTTTTATCTAGCTTGTTCCACTTCTTCTATTTCATAGTCAATGTTTCCATTTCATTTAGTTTATGTTTTCCAATTACTCCATCTCTTCTTTTTTTTTTTTGAATGTTCTTTCACAAAACTTTTATTAAGTGTAGTAGAAAAGCTTACATACACACATATGTATATATAATATGGATACTGGGCTTAGTCGCTCAGTCGTGTCTGACTCTTTGCGACCCCATGGACTGTAGCCTACAGGCACCTCTGTCCATGGGATTCTCCAGGTAAGAATACTGGAGTGGGTTGCCATGCCCTTCTCTAGGGGATCTTTCCAACTCAGGAATCAAACCCAGGTCTCTCACATTGCAGGCGGATTCTTTACAGTCTGAGCCACCAGGGAAGCCCCAGATAATATGTATAACATCTATATTTTAGAAAACCTTTGCATTTTTGCCTAATTTGGCTTGTAATTTAAGCAAAGCAATACATGCTCATATATACTCAGTGCATTGGGAGAGAGAGAAAAGGATGCAGAATGCAGAGGAAAGCATGGAGGAAAGAAAAGATGGACCAAAATGCTTTTCAAATGTTTAAAAAACAATCCACCTTTAAAGGTATTTCTTTTCAAGTGCACCTCTTCATACTAGACTTGTCAATGGTGCTAAGAGTTCGATTCTTAGGCTGGAAAGAGCTGTCATAATGTTCACAAGTTGTAGGCAAGTGTGATAAGTCTGATGAATCTTGTAATATCCTATAATAATAGAAAAAATCTGAAAAAGAATCCCTATTTAATTGAATCATTTTGCTGGACACCTGAAACATTGTAAATCAGCTATATTTCAATGAAAAGAGAGCAATTTTAGAGACTTCCCTGGTGGGCTAGTGGTTAAGAATCCATGCTTTCACTGCAGAGGGCACAGGTTCAATTCCTTGTTGGGTAACTAAGATCCTGTGTGCCACATCAGTTCACTCAGTCCTGTCTGACTCTGTGACACCTTGGACTGCAGCACGCCGGGCTTCCTGTCCATCACCAACTCCCGGAGCCTGCTCAAACTCATGTTCATCGAGTTGGTGATGCCATCCAACCATGTCATCCTCTGTTGTCCTCTTTTCCTCCTACCTTCAATCTTTCCCAGCATCAGGGTGTTTTCTATTGAATCAGTTCTTTGTATCAGGTGACCAAAGCTATTGGAGCTTCAATTTCAGCATCAGTCCTTCCACTGAACTTTCGGGACTGATTTCCTTTAGAATGGGCTGGTTGGATCTCCTTGTAGTCCAAGGGACTCTCACGAGTCTTCTCTAACACCACAGTTCAAAAGCATCAATTCTTTAGTGATCAGCTTTCTTTATGGTCCAACTCTCACATCCATATATGACTACTGGAAACACCATAGCTTTGACTAGATGGACTTTTGTTGGCAAAGTAATGTCTCTGCTTTTTAATATGCTGTCTAGGTGGGTCATAGCTTTTCTTCCAAGGAGCAAGTGTCTTTTAATTTCATGTCTGCAGTCACCATCTGCAGTGGTTTTGGAGCCCAAGAAAATAAAGTCTGTCACTGTTTCCATTGTTTCTCCATCTATTTGCCATGAAGTGATGGCACTGGGTGCCATGATCTTTGTTTTTTGAATGTTGAGTTTTAAGCATGCCACATGGGATGGCCAAAAGAATGACAATTTTAGTAAAGAAATGAAAATGAATGTTTATGAGAATCTAATAAATATCAGGTCATTAAAAAATCCCTTCTGTATATACCTAAATGAGGACATTCTGTGTGGGAACCATTCATTGCAGCACAAAGCAAATGCAAGAGCCAAGGACCACTAGATGGATGCAAGGTCTGTGGAATTCAGGCTCCAGGGGTGACCACTTGCTATGATAAGCTCCTTTAAACACCTAGGACAATAGACAGGGACACACACCTTCACTCCTAGCTATTAATCAGAGCCTTTATAGGTCAGGGACTTGACAGGCAAGAAAAACCAGCCAGTGTTCTTTGGTTAAGAGAATGTTTACAGGAAATAATAGCGCATAAACTATTGAACGATGCTCCAGACCTTTATTCACAAGCAATTTCCTGGTTCTATGAATAGTTAGCTAGCGAACTATTAACTGCTTCCCCCCCAAAATGACTGTTCTTTGTGTCGCGAGGGGAGCAGCATCTATACAGATTGATCAGTCTCTGTGAAGTTCTTTTCTCATTGTGAACCACTCTTCCCCGCTTATCCTTCTTGAATCCAAGCTCTCCCCAGAACTGTACATGAGAGATATAAAGCTCTCTAAATTGGTGGAAGTCTGATTCAAGTTATGTTTCCTTGAGGCTCTAGAGAAGATGTGCACCATTTTGAAGTCCTTTTCTCTCACATGCATGCATACTTAGTTGTACAGTTGTGTCTGACTCTTTTTGACGCTATGGACTGTAGCCCTCTAGGCTCCTCTGTCCATGGGATTCTCCAGGCAAGAATATTGGAGTGGGTTGCCCTTTCCTATTCCAAGGGATCTTCCTGACACAGGGATTGAACCTACACAAATCAGGAGTCATTTAATGGAAATACAATGGATCTAAATTCTAGCTCTTTTCTTTTTTTTTAAATGGCTTTGGATCTTCTTCCTGTGCATATATTTATAGTTTGGACACTGTTTTTAAAACTAAAAGTGTCTGTCTTTATGTATATGTGTGTGTGTTGTGTGTGTATGTGTGTGTGTGTTGTGTGTGTGTGTGTGTGTGTGTGTGTGTGTGTGTGTGCAATTTGATAAAAAGTTGCTAGTACATGAGCCTGGATTTCACTTCAATTGCACCCAGTTAATGTTAGCTAATAATTTGTTGGAAGGATTCTTTATAAACAAGTTTCAAAAACATGTCTATTTTTAGAAGAAATACTTTAAGGCATAGTAGTTTTCTGTAACTATGAGTTGTTTTCATTTCAGTTTGTTTTGTTTTTAGATTCCTTCTGACTGAGATTAACTTATTTGTCTTTCTCTGCCATTTCACTTAATATAATACTTCCTACAGCCACCCCTGTTGCTGCAAATGGCAAGACTTCATTCTTTACAGCTTAGAATATTCCATTGCGTATAAGTTACACATCTTCTCTATACACTCATCTATCCGTGGGCATTTAGGTTGCTGTGACAGCTTGGTTGTCGCAAATAATGCTGCAGTGAACATTGGTGTGCATTTATTTCTTTGAATTAGAGTAAATACCCAGAAGTGAAATTACTGGACCATATGGAGGTTCTGCTTTCAATGCTTTGCTTGTGAAATTCTTTGTTCAGTATTGAAGATATATCCTGGGTCACAGGATAAAAATTGGTTCTTAGTAGGGACTGAAAATCTGGGAAGCCACGCTCTCTAAGACCCCTTCCTTGCTAACACTCTAAGACACCGTACTGGTCTCTCTCTGAGTTGGAGCTACAGTGGATCTGTCACTCACTTCTTGTGGAACCCTCCCTACATTTGTTATGAGGTAGGTTTGAGATTCTTACTCAGTGAGGATTACTCTGTTCCTGGCGGCCTCCATGCCAGACAGAAGAGCATTTCATTCACTATGTTTCGTTGTAGGAGTCAGAAAAGAACTCGATGCCAGTGCTCAAGACAAAATTCCTCCTCTCTGGCTTTTAAACACCAATAAACTGCTGTCGTGGCCAGAGAGTGTGTGTAATATAGACACAAACATTATGGCTAATTTTAAAATGCTACTTAATTTATTACATAACATCCATGCCATTAAATGTTTCATTTTTTCCTACACATTTCTTGGGTCACTCTGTTGACCCAATGTTGCAGTCTATTTTACAATGTATACGTCAGCTGGCTCACTCTCTACGCTTTTGTATAAATACTTGAAGTCAGTTCACAATGCAAGGAAAATGACCTGTGGAACGAAATTCTGAAAACACAGGAGGAGCTAACTGTGAGTGCTGAGTGCAGTGTAAGTCTCTGTGTTGCAGACACAGCCCTGAGCTCGCCAAGCAGAACTGTAACCAACCTGAAGACAAGGTAAAAATGTAAATACTAAGTTGTCTCTTCTTTGCCATGATTTTCATAATTGGTGATGATTTCTCATGAAGTATAGGGGAAGATTTAGTTGTAATCCTCGTGGACAGAGGATCTTGGTGGGCTACAGTCCATAGGGTTGCAAATGGTCAGAAGTGACTAAGCAAGGGCCACTCTTGGCTGTCCAGTGCTCAAGACTCTGCACTTCCACTCCTGGGTGTGGGCTCAGTCCCTGGTCAGGAAGCTAAGATCTTGCACGCCACAGGGCACCATCAAATTATATATTTATTACACATGGAAAAAAATAGTAATAATATGTATATATATATATATATATATATACACACACACACACACACACACACACGTATATATGTGCTTCAGTCATGTCCAGCTCTTTGCAACCCCATGGACTGCAGCCCACCAGGCTCCTCCGTCCATGGGATTTTCCAGGCAAGAGTTCTGGAGTCGGGTGCCATTGCCCTCTCCGCTCTTGCGTTGCAGGTGGCTTCTTCACTACTGAGTGACCAGGGAAGCCCACATTTATGTATAATATGCTCCCTTACAGGTATTGATGGTGTCACCAACCTACCGGAGGGAGGTAAGCACTTTGAGATGTGTTTCTAGTGGTGTAGTGGGTTTTGAATGGTGTGCCCCTACTCTCTCACCCATTCAGTCCCTTTTGTGTACTTCTGACTCAAGTGAGGTTATGTACCCATTGGGATCAATATTATGACCTTGTCCTCTTTGTCATTACTTTAACTGAATGGACTAACCATGGTGACCATGCAACAGTAATGACCATATTCACCGCCATATTTGTCCATGTAATATCCGCAGTCCCAGTGCTTTATAAACAGTACATGATTTAATCTTCACACTAATCCTATAAGGAAGCTGTTGTTTAACCACTTTTGCAGAAGAGAAGATTGAAACTAGGAGAACTTGAGTAACTTGCCCAGGGACATAAAGCTAGAACATGGCAGAGTTGGAAATGTATTTGACTCCAAAATCTGTGTTGTTTTTGTTTCCATAAAGACCCTATTTGAGGATCTAGGGTTCACAAAATAGAAATAATTCTTACTCTCACTAGAGATGAACTGAAATGCAATGGTTTGACCTACATTTCTGTTGGCGTTGACCTCCTCCTTTGGATTCCAGACCCCAGGGAAAGCAATGGACTCACTCAGTGAAGCAAATGTGCGGTTCTGCTTTGATGTCTTTAAAGAGATGAGCTGCGACCACACAGTTGAGAATGTGCTCCTTTCTCCTTTGAGTCTCCTGTCCGCCCTGGCTGTGGTGCTCTTTGGGGCCAGAGGAAACAGTGCATCCCAGATGGAGAAGGTAAGTCACAGACACACTTTCAGTCACGTCTACAGACAGTCAAGGAACAATTTCAAACCCTGACCTGTTATGGAGATTTCATAGATGCAGCTTCCCGTGTGGCTCAGATGGTAAAGAATCTGCCTGCGGTGTAGGAGACAAGGGTTCAATCCTTGGGTTGGGAAGATCCCCTGGAAAAGGGAATGGCTACCCACTCCAGTATTCTTGCCTGGAGAAACCCAAGGACAGAGGAGCCTGGTGGCCTATAGTTCATGGGGTTTCAAAGAGTCGGACACGACTGAGCGACAAACACACACGTAAATGCCCAATTATGTAAACACAAGAGACTGTTCACCTTCACTTGAGGAGACCTGTCATAGTGGCTCTACCAAAAAGACCAGCAGAGATTTCCCATAGCTCTGTTCCCAGAGGCAGGGGGTGAGTGGGTGCAGCAGAGACTGACAGGAAGAGGCAATGAACTGAGGGAATGAACTGGTCCACGGGGAAGTCGGGACTCCCCACCTCCACTCCCACCCATTTGCATCTTTTGTCCCCAGGGCCTTCCTGCTGTGGGACACACAAAGAACATTTTGCAAGGATTTACAGACTATGCAATTATCTTCCCAAGGAGATCACTAGCGCTTTAACTCAACCAATAATTTTAGGTGACTAGAAAAACTATTTCTTTAGTAGACATCTTTCAACATAACTTAATCATCTCTCTGCTTATTACAGAGGGAAAGACTGACTTGTGGAAGAAAGCTTCTCTCCAGTTGGGATTTAAATTGGAGATGAATTTGGAAGGCTGGAGTCAAATTCTAAATTTAATAATATATGTACACAAGAAAAACTAAATGTAAATGCTCTTGTGTTCAATTTAATTCTATTTCCATGCAATTGGTGAAGAGGTTGCCAGTGTCTTACCCAGAATGCATGCTCAGTAAATTCATGTTTGTGGAGAAGGGGAGCTAGCTGAGAGTGAGGATGATCCGGGAATCTTTACAAATCGTCCTGGGATGAATATGCATAGACGCACCCCTTCTCTCTCCCTCCCTGCACAGTGAGAGTGTGCCAGCAGGTGCCTCTGTCTGCACCTGTGCATGCCTGAGGTTTTGCAAGCAGAAAGCTGGTGGGGTCATTGTGTTAAGGGCACAAGTTAGGCAGAGATAGTCTGGAGTAGAAATACTTCTTTGTCTTTTTTGAGTTAAAAGGGAACCAAATAATTCAAAAGTTCCCTTGCTGATTTCCATACAAATGGAGAAAAATTCCTCATATTTTCATCCTGCTAACAATTATTTTACAACACTCAAAGACTGAGTCCAGTGCTCAGAATTCTAGGTTCAACCATCATGCTCTCTTTTGATTAGAGTGAGGACCACCACTGAAGCAACATCAGGGACACTATGCATCACAAGTCCCTAGTTTATGGAACAAAATGCCTTATGATATAGGAGAGCATGCTTGAGGTCAGTTGTGTCTGACTTTTTGTGACCTCAAGGGCTGTAGCCCATCCGGCTCCTTTGTGCATGGAATTTTCCAGGCAAGAATACTGCAGTGGGTGGCCAATTCCTACTTCAGGAGAGAAAGTGAAAATGTTACTCACTCAGTCGTGTCTGACTCTGTGCAACCCCATGGATTGTAGCCTTCCAGGCTCCCTTGTCCATGGAATTTTCCAGGTGAAAATAATGGAGAGAGTTCCCATTCCCTTCTCCAGGGCATCTTCCAGACCCAGGGACTGAACTTGGCTGAGGCAGATTATTTACAGTCTGAACCACCAAGGAAGGATTCCTACTCTAGGGGATCTTCCCAACCCAGGGTTTGAACCCACGTCTCTTGTGTCTCCTGCATTGGCAAGCAGACTCTTTAGCAGACTCTCCTATGATTTGGAGATCACCAGACAATCACAGAACTGGAAGAAACCATAAATTTCCCACTCTCCACTCTATGATTTAGTCTACACAGGGACCCAGCAGCCAAGAGATTGTGCAAAGCCCTCTGATGAGGCAGAGTTTAATGTGAAGTAGCTTTTTAACAAAAAAAACCAGACAACTTTATATTTTAGAAAGTTCTTTCTAGCCTTGAGCTAAAATTTGCCTTTCTATAACCATAGCTCCCTTATCACTTTTCTGTTCTTAAAAGATACCCACACACAAATCATGTCCTCTTCCATGTGTGTTAAGGAAGCTATAATATCTACTGATACCTACTGCTTCTCCCTCTGTCTTTACTCTAGGGCTCTCTTGCTCTTGATTGCGCTCAGTTGTGTTCACCTCTTTGTGACTCCATGGACTGTAGTCTGACAGGCTCTAGGGAATCACACAAAACAAGTTAAATGTACTCACCCTTTAAATATTTGAAGAGACTGCAGTGTTTTACTTCAGTTGTTTTCTGATGAAGGCCTTCCTTAGAAAAGTACAATCATACCTCCTTTAAGTCAACAGGACTATAACAAACATTAATTCTTAGTGGAGAAAATGATACAAGCTATGAAACCTCCCGGGGATACTCTGAGTGTCAAATCAGAAAATGTTTCTAAAAATCATTTAAAAATAATTGCCTATTATGTGAGTTCATCCATTATCTTGTCTGCTCGGTGAGTAACCAATGCTATCAATTGCCCATGAATAAATTAAGACTCATTTCCTTATGCATACAACTATTTGTTCTTCACTCAACAAATACTTGTTGGGTTCGTACTATGTTTCACAACTGGGAAGGTAGGGATGAACAAATTAAGTGACAGTGGAGAAGATTAACCCTGAACTGATTTGAAGCACTCTTCTAAACCTTCCTTCCATTCTGTCTCAAAGTTTGCCTTCTACCTACAGAGATGAATGCTACTCAGTGCCTGCACGTTGCCTTTAACACTTTAATGATTAGACTTCTGCCTAAGAGCACATGAAGGGTTTTCTTTTTAAAACTCATCTGTCCTCTTTGACATCTTTTTTTTTTAATTGTAACAAATTCAAGAAAGACTTTTTTTGTTACATTGTCGTGTTGCTTTTGCCATACATTGACATGAATCCGCCATGGGTATACATGTGTTCCCCTTCTAGAACCCCCCTCCCACCTCCCTCCCTATTCCATCTCTCTGGGTCATCCCGGTGCACCAGCCCTGAGCACCCTGTATCATGCATCAAACCTGGGCTGGCGATTCATTTCACGTATGATAATTTACCTGTTTCAATGTCATTCTCCCATATCATCCCACCCTTGCCCTCTCCCATAGAGTCCAAAAGACTGT
This sequence comes from Antilocapra americana, assembly GCA_007570785.1. Lineage (NCBI taxonomy): Eukaryota > Metazoa > Chordata > Mammalia > Artiodactyla > Antilocapridae > Antilocapra > Antilocapra americana. The sequence continues at coordinate 39,640 of ML661903.1, read as the reverse complement.
TCTATACATCTGCGTTTCTTTTGCTGTCTCGCATACAGGATTATCGTTACCATCTTTCTAAATTCCATATATATGCATTAGTATACTGTATTGGTGTTTTTCCTTCTGGCTTACTTCATTCTGTATAATAGGCTTCAGTTTCATCTGCCTAATTAGAACTGATTTGAATGTATTCTTTTTAATGGCTGAGTAATATTCCATTGTGTCTATGTACCACAGTTTCCCTATCCATTCATTTGCTGATGGACATCTAGGTTGCTTCCATGTCCTATCTATTGTAAACAGTGAGGCGATGAAAAAAAGGCTTCTGCGGTGGCTCAAACAGTAAAGAATCTGCTGCGTTTGAATGCTGGGTTGAAAAGATCCCCTGGAGAAGGGAATGGCTACCCACTCCAATGTTCTTCCCTGGGAAATCCCATGGACACAAGAGCCTGGTAGGCTACAGTCCATGGCATCGCAAAGAGTTGGGAAGGACTGCAAGCACACACTCCTATGTAATAAGGCATATTGCTTCATAATCTAGGAACTACTTTTTTTTTTTAAATAAGGGACTTCCATTTAAAAAAAGAAATGAGGAGTCCATGCTGCCTCGAAGAGTTGGACATGACTTAACAACTGAACAACAGGGTGGAGATCACACTGAAGCACACCACTTGATTTGGTGTGAGGTGAGTAAGCCACACACACACACCCCCTACAGGCACAGGTTCGCTCCAAGAAGATGAACTTATGTGTTTACCAGCTTGAATTATTTTTCTGGGGCAAGCCTGGCCTCTAGAGGATGGGCGTTGTGTGTAAAAGGAGCATTTAGAGCCAGTGCCGGGTACTGATAAGTCACGGGCTCCAAATCGGGAAAGGAGTACGTCAAGGCTGTATATTGTCACCCTGCTTATTTAACTTGTATGCAGGGTACATCATGGGAAACGCTGGGCTGGAGGAAGCACAAGCTGGAATCAAGACTGATGGGAGAAGTATCAACAATCTCAGACATGCAGATGACACCACCCTTATGGCAGAAAGTGAAGAGGAACTAAAGAGCCTCTTGATGAAAATGAAAGAGGAGAGTGAAAACGTTGGCTTAAAGCTCAACAATCAGTAAACTAAGATCATGGCATCCAGTCCCATCACTTCATGGCAAATAGATGGGGAAACAGTGGAAACAGTGACAGACTATTTTTCACTGCAGATGGTGACTGCAGCCATGAAATTAAAAGACACTTGCTCCTTGGAAGAAAAGTTATGACCAAACTAAACAGCATATTATAAAGCAGAGACATTACTTTGCCAACAGAAGGCTGTCTAGTCAAAGATATGGTCTTTCCAGTAATCATGTATGGATGTGTGAGTTGGACCATAAAAAAGGCAGAGCACGGAAGAATTGGTGCTTTTGAACTGTGGTGTTGGAGAAGACTCTTGAGAGTCCCTTGGACTGCAAGGAGATCCAACCAGTCCATCCTAAAGGAAATCAGTCCTGAATATTCATTGAAAGGACTGATGTTGAAGCTGAAACTCCAATATTTTGGCCACCTTATGTGAAGAGTTGACTCATTGGAAAAGACCCTGATTCTGGGAAAGATTGAAAACAGGAGGAGAAGGGGACGACAGAGGATCAGATGGTTGGGTGGCATCACCAACTCAATGGGCATTGAGTAAACTCTGTGTCCATGGGGTCACAAAGAGTCGGATACAGCTGAGTGACTGAACTGATCTGAACTGAATGAGTCATGCGTTTACCAGACCTAGTAACTGCACCTAAAACATCCTTTCAGACCCCATGTCCCTGGAGTGGGGACAAGGGACATGACTAGTTAGAGTTAAGCTGGGGAGTCAACACCAGAGCCCAAATGAGAACAGAAACATTTCTTGGATATTTCACTTAATACCTTGTGAGCAATTTAACAGCAAACAGTTCACCTATAATAATCTCCATTTCATTGCTCATAATTGTTCTACTAACTTAAACCTTTCTGTGTTTATGGGAAAAAAATATCTAAGGGAAGCCACTAATCCCTGCCAGTTGGCAGACTAGGGAAAACATGAAGCCAGGAAAATGTGTTACAATTTGTCAGAATTCCAGGCTCTATGTACAGACGGACATGGAAAATGTGGGCAATTAAGTAATTGAGGCAAAACCTTGTCTATCTTTCTTTTTATTTGAGCTTCTGGCCAAGATAAACTTGAAGAGTGTATGGGCTTGTAAAAGTGAATCAGAGGGTGGGGCTAAGAAAAGGATGGTGCTAAAATGGCTAAAAGTTACTCCTACAGTTAAGAGTTACTTAACTCAGCCACAATCTCTTACTAAAGGAACTCACTGTCACTTCCGCTCCAGTGGAAGAAAACAAGGTATTGTAAATATTTTTTTGTTTAAAAATGTTTATATTGTCTTTCTTCATTGAACTGCCTAGCTGAATAACAAATTACCAAGACCACCACAGAACAGAAATGATAGTTGAGGCCATCCCCCAAGAATTCTGTGCGAATCTGAGAGATTTAACCATGAACTGGTCCAAAGATTGTGCTGGAAAAAGGTTAAGCAGGAGAGCACTTTTATTTCCAAAGATGTGAGAGAGATGATTTTACCATGAATTGTGAAATTATGAATGATACTTTTTTCTAGTCCTGTTTTTGGATTTGCTACCTTTGTATCTGTCAACAGGGGCAAAAAGAAATAGGATATTCTCAGAATAATTGAACCAAAACCCTTCTATCCCTTCAAAAGAGTGGACTTGGCAACGTGAACTTGATCCCACTCATTTGTGTAGGGAACTAATGATGTGACGCTCTACCCACTACCCCTATCCATCTTCAAGTCTTGGCCACCATTCCAGGGGCCGCTAGCTTTCCTCTCTTTCATGGAATAATCAAGACCCTAACCTTACACTACATGCTCATCAGAAGCCCTCCAGACTATTAACTCCCTCAGAAATGGCTTCAGGGAAACTCAGAATTGATGGGACTGTGGAGAGGTAATTTCTGACATACATGACTCCACGAAGTAGGCAGTATTATCAGCACCCTAGAAAGGGCAGGAGGCCTTGACTCCCCTCTATTGGAAAAGCGGAGCAGAGTCCTTCCTGCTCCCTCCTCCAGCTCACCATCACCCCTCCTTTCTCCCTCCTCTTGTTCATCCTCTTTCGTCACCCAATCCCTCCCTTTCACCATAAAACCTTAAAGGCAATAAAATATAGTGGAAAAAACATTTGTATTTAGAGTACAGAGACTGGGATTGCAATGATAGCTCTGCTGTTAGGTAGCTGTGCATATTAGCACATTTTATCTCTCTGGGCCTTAGTTTCCTAGCAGCTAAAATGAGACAATTTGAATAGGATTAAAAGATTCTTTCCAACACTGATTTGCTGGGAATATGTGTATCTATAAAGAGACAGTTTGATGAATGATACTTTTTTTTTCTTATTTTCATATTTCTTTAGTTAAGCCCCTTTACAGATTGAGATATTACATATTTTACATAAATGTGTATATTTATAAGTATGAATACTTATATATGGATTAGGAAACAATAACCCACTCTCAGTATTCTTGTCTGGAAAATTCCATGGGCAGAGGAACCTGGTAGACTACAATCCAGGGGGTCGCAAAGAGTCGGTCATGACCGAGCGACTGAGCATGCATACTGATGTATCTATATACCTCCTGGAAACTGCAAAAGAGCAATTTGTTCTGAAAAGGGCACACTTGGCTTTTGATCTAGACTTTAGTCTTTATTTATAGTCTCCTCTGAAAAGATCACTCTCCATCCCTTGAATGAATAAATTATTTCATGAGAATTTCATCCCCACATTTTGCATCTTTCAGGAAACACTTTTAATGCTGGCTTAGCACTTTGGTACTTATTAAAGGCAAGAATTGTGCCTCTTGTATGCTCTGGGCTGCATCTGATATGTTAATGATTATATTAATGACAGAGTTAATGAAGCTGAAGATAACTGTCTATTAACTTTACACAAGAAATCGGCTCTTTTGTCAAAGAGAATTATCATTGTAAGGAATTTGCTACAATTATCTAAACTCTAGAATAATCATAAATCATAGGTAGCAAGATGAAAGTCCTCAGCCTTAAAATAATAATTTCTCCTCTCTTCCCTTCATGGTGATTATGCTTTGGCCATGGAGCCAAGCATTTTCCATATGAAAAATTCATGAGTTCTTTTTTTTTTCAGTTTCTAAAAGGAAGATTTTTTTGACAAGTTTCACTTAGCGCAATACACCTAAAAGGAAAATCACAATACAATGAAAAATTTAAATCAAGGCCTCAGAATTTCATGCAAACACCAAGACCAAAATCCTAAAGTACTGGTATTGCGTATCAAATTTCCCCCATTAACTTAAAAAAAAAAAAGCTTAAACTTACGTGCCATAGAGGTTATTAAATGAAACTAGAATTAACAAACATGCCAAATGTTTCACTTTTAATTGTAGACACAGCTCCTATATTGAGTTTTACAAAAAAGCATGTCTATCAACATGCATCCAGACAGTGTTCAATGTAATGTGATGTAAGAGCAACATTTAACATAATTCAACTGCTTTAACCTAAATACACTTACTGCTTAAGCACATCCTACAATAGAACTAACTTGAGAAAAGCTGAAAATTCTTTAACAGTAATGGTTTGCTCAACCTAGTTGTTACATCCTAGATGAATGTGTGTTCAAAAATACTGAAACTTAAGTCTTTAAAACAATCCTGATTTCCACTTAGAGTAAGCATAAATCACAAGCTTGCATTGCAAAACTGTTAAAACATTAAGTTTTTCTTTTAAAACATGTTGACCAAGAGTCGGTGATCAGGACCAATTACATCCCCCATCCACCACTCATACTGGACATGCTAGACACCCCTCCCATTCCGCTCACTCCCGTAGATGTTCGGCTTCCACTCCTGTAGTAGCCGCTGTTCACTGCTCCTCAGCTGCCTGTGCAACGTTTGACTGAAAATCACTGGGGTTTTCCTGTAAAACTTGGTCATATCCACCCATGCTCCTCTGGCCACCATAGCCGCCTCCATAACCACCACTCAGCTGCTGGCTGGCCGGGCCGCCATAACTGGACTGGTTTGACAAGCCCATGCCTCCCATCATTTGGCTACCATAAGCACCACCGCTTGCTCCTGCTGTAGAATTCAAGAAGAGTTCTACGTATCTGTGCTGCATATTCGCTTTATCTTTTGACATAGCTGCCTCAGCATCTTCATGAGTTGCAAACTCGACATCTGCTTCACCAGTTACTCTGCCATCAGGACCAATTTCAGTATGCACTCTCACAGGGTTGAGTGGTGAAAAAAAATTCTAAATGTCATTCTCAGTAGCTCTGTAGGGTAATCCCTGCATGTGTACACAGTGTCCTGTTGTGCTCTGGAAAGTAGAGCCACCATCTCCATATCTGTGATCTGACATTCCTCCACCATAAGCACCACGCCTCATCTTTTCAAAGCCAGCTCCTCTTCCAATGCTGTTATACCCTCTGCCAGCCCCAGGTCTGTCATAGGGACCTGGTCGCTGCAAGGCCATAAGTTTTCGTGATGGATCATAGTGAGTTCTAACTTCAGCTCGACTGCTTTTAAAGATTTCGATATACATGTGCCCTATTCTTTCCTTGTTTCTTTAGAGCGTTTTCAACTATTTCCTGTGAAGCAAACTGCACAAAGGCCTCCCGGGTACTCCTCCCCTGGAAGTCCAGCGGCATTGTTATCCCACTTGGCACGATTTCCAACCCTGAGAAGAAGTGAACAATTTCTTCCTTGCTACATCCAAAGGAGAGTCCTCTAAGCCATACAAAGCCATCATTGGCCGTGTCAGGACTATTTGGACCAGTAAGTTTCAACACCCAATCTATTTCAACGTTGTTTGACTTGAATACTTCGACATATCTGTGTCCCATAGTTTCTCTGTCTTTTTTCAGGGCCAATTTGACTGCATCTTCTGATTCAAGTTCAACAAAACCTTGCCACTCGGTCTGCCTTCTCTGGTGTAGATGAAACGAATACCTTGAGCCCCATTTTGAATTTTGCAGTCAGAAAAAAACCGCTGCACTTCGTCTGCAGAGCAAGACCAAGGCAAGCCCCGGACCTTCACCACGAACCCTTCACCCACCGCCTTCAGTGCCCAACATCATGTCTCTTCTTGGGTGCTGGCATGGAATCAGACTGCAAGACGGGGCGGCAGTCAAAGCTGCTCACACAACTTCTGCGCGGCTGAGACGAAATCCATGAGTTCTTAAAGGAGAAGGCTTAGGGGACTTTCCTCGTGGTCTAGTGGCTAACAATCTATGCTACCAAAGCGGAGGACCCTAGTTTGATGCCTGTTCAGGGAACTAGACCCTACATTCTGCAACAAAAGACTCTACATGCTGCAAATAATACTCAGCACAGTCAAGTGAAAAAATTAAAAAATAAAAAATAAAGTTTAATATATAGATAGTAAACAAAACCTCATTTAAAGGGATATAGCTGTAAAGAAAACAGGGAGCTGTTTCCAAGATGGCGCTGGATATGTCAGGAGAAAGTGCTTATATGTAAATTTCAAGCATTTTATGAGGGTGTAGAGCTGTTACGAAACAAGAGTTGTTGCTTTTTTCATTCAATAAAATAATGTTAGCCTAGAATTGTCATTAGCTTCTGCAATAGGTAGAAGCTATGACTAGAGATGAATTAAGGGCTGAGAGGTTGTTTGGTTAAGGGCAAGCCTATGACTAGGAGGGGTCTCAACAGTACCACTGCTAATTCAAGTCGTGATGAAATCAAGACTTTGTCTGCACATGTCTCTCCCTTGAGTCAACCATTTAGCTAGAGAGATCTGACTTTTCTGAAGTTCTCATTCTAGGTTTCTCAGAGGGCCAGATGATATCAGTGCAAGACCAAGTTCTATACAATACTGGCCCTAATGGAATTTGGTTTATTTTAAATTATTTAATCAGTTTGAGAAATTATTTGGCTATAAAATGACAATAGATTGAACTCAAACCAGTGCAGATGATGTCCACAAAAGAAAAACTTCAAGTATTTTACATAGAAAATCCACAAGCCATAGACCTTCAGCTCTACTATGAGAGCCGTGACCTCAGTCTGCTTATACTACTGCCAGAAGACATTGGTGGACTGGATCAGGTAAAGGGATAAGTCTGTTCATACTTCTGTCCTTTCCTCTCCCCTTTGGTAACATTTGTTTTCTCTCTGGGAGTCTGAGTCTATTTTGCAAATGCATGAAATATCACTTTAGTCATGTTTGACTCTGTGCAACCCCATGGACCCACCAAGTTCTGCTGGGGTCCAGCCCCGGCAGGTCCAGGGGTCTTGAGGGATGAGTGGTGTCAGTGAAGAACTGAGCTGAGTCAATGTGTTGATGGAGCAGTCTCTCTCTTTATTGTTGTTGGTTTACAGTTTTTATACCCAAGAAACACACCCATTACATCACATATTATTCTATACAATCTTTTGTTTTCTGCCTACCATTAACAACTTTAACATTAAGCTCATTTTCCTTGCAGAAGGTTGGATTTCTGCATAATTAGACTTAACAATAGTATGTTTACCATTTGAATGTCTCCAGCATACTTCGATAAGTACATCAATCTAAGTAGAAAGGTTACATTTCTCTTATTAGGTGCAACTATGTAGAAGCTAGAGGGAAGGGCTTAAGCTTGAAACTGTTTTATTCTATTAACCTATTCTGGTTCTTACAAGGAAAGAGAAAAGAGGACAAAGAGACAGTTTAGCAGCACTGCTTTAACAATAAAATCCTATTAACCTTATAACTACTATAATGAATTCCTTTGTCTACAATATCCTAGAGCAATCAATGTCTCCAACTATGCTGGCCACAGTTATGAGCATTCCTAAGTCCCATTTGAGCCTGGTTTCTTCAAGGAAGGGAGCCTCCTCCGTGGAGTGGTTGGGGGAGTGGGATGTGGAAAGGTGACCCAAGTACGAGCCCTTCTGGTGGTGGCCTTGCCATGACCCCCAGAGAACTCTTGGTAAACTCCCCAGTAACGAGTAGGTGTAGTAATCTATTTAAATGTCCCTTACTCCTCCTTTGTCCCCAGGGAAGGGAATCTATCTTCCCGGATCCTCTGAGGGAAATAAGATCTGAGAATACCAGGAGGGGCCTTGCCTTGGGATGCCCTGAAGGAAAATCTGCTTTGCAGTTTCCTTCTTAGTCTCGTGACCTTGTCATCCAAGCAAGGGGGCATCCTGACAGCTCCTGGCAAAGTTCCTCTGTCCATGGGCTTCTATAGAATATTGGAGTGGGTAGCCGTTTTCTCCTCTAGGGGAACTTCCCAACCCAGGGATTGAACCTGTGTCTCTTATGTCTCCTGCATTGGCAGGCAGGCTCTTTACCATTAGCCCCACCTGGGAACATTTACTTGCATGAAAAGTAACTTAAAAAAAAAGACATCAGTCTGACATGAAGATGGTTCTAGTGTTTATCCCTCCCGGGAAAAATATCTCCCAGTTCTTTAATTTCTGCACAGGAAGGCAACCAACACAACTTCAGCCCTAGGTACTGTATTTTCATGTATCACTTAAGGTTTACAAAACTTTGTAAGGCTGATGTTACTATTCCTCAGGAAGGTTAAGTAGTATACAGACACCTTTAGCATTGGGTAGCCACACAAACAACAGCTAGAGATATTTATTGTGAGTAACAAAGATGTGTAGATTGATCATAACAATCTTTCAGGTAGTACAGGTTTTTTTCTCCTTCTGGTAGAACCTCCCTAATTAATTTTTAAATCACATGCATTAAACTAGCCTTAGACATACATTTAAAAACATTAAACAGAGTCTAAAACATTTTTTAAAGAATGTTTTTTATCAAAGATACAGTCTGTATCAGTGCATCTCCAGGTTTTTATTTAAGTTGTTCACCAGTTAAACATCTCTTAAGCCTGATTTTGGCCAGACCAAATTTCTGAGCAATTCACATGCAATAAGTGGTCTGTCTTTCTTTGCACTGTGCCTAATTTTTCATGTGTCCCAGATTGTTTGTATTTCTGCTTCCACTGGCCTACTAGTGTATAGAAAGATTTCTAGATAGTGTCATAAAATTTGTGAAACTGGAGAGGATGGTAATGTAGAGCCTAAGTGACTCCACCTTAAGAAAAGGAGCCACCATCTTGTAACAAAGGGCAACACCCAGGTTCCTGAAAAAACCTGCAGTGTAGTCCAGCCCTCACCCCCTGGCACCACCCTAGACATGACCAATCCCCGTGCGTAGGGGAAGCGCCACAAAGTACGTCAGTCAGGGGGCTGTTTGCAGATGAATATACCTATCAGGGGCTAGCGCGTGAAAAACCCCTGACCTCCCCTCCCGTCCTGGCCAGTCACAGGACGCTGAGGCACATTACTCCATTCTCGCCATCCTGCCCTTTGTCCTCTCCCTTTAAAAGCCTTGTACTATGCGGCTCGGGGCCGCTGCCCCCACTTCGCTGCGTCGGTGTGTGTGTGTGCGGTCCAGACCCGGGTCTGCAATAAACCACCTCTTGCGGTTGCATCGGTGAATGGCCTCCTGGTGGTTTGTGGAGATTGGGATCTGGGCATAACAGTAAGACCTAGTGTGAATACTAAACCATTAGAGTTATATCATTATAAGCCTTTTTTAAGAAAGTGCAAGTTCCTGACCTGAAAACATTGTCACTTAATGCACATCATTTACATATGTGTCTTTGATAGCAATACTTGGATCTAGAAAACTCCAAAGTAGCAAACCATGTGCTTTACACAAACATGTTATTTAAAAAATCAAACATTGCTTTTTATCCTATGTTAAGTCCAAACTCCGGGTCCCAAACCCCTGAAGAGACCAAGTCCACACAGCAATGCAAAAGCATAAAGGGGTTTATTGCTAGCCGGGCTAGGGCGCAAGTCTCATCCACGAAGTGGAATCCGACAAGAGCCCCGTGCTCCAGATCACAGTTGCTTTTATAAAGGCATTTCTTTGTTACAGCATTGGTATAGCTGGCAGTCAATGTTTGGTCAGTTTGAACTGCGCATCTGCCCTGGATGGTCTATCTCTTGGCGCTCGCGGGACTTTCCTGGCTTGTCGGGGGAGGTATGAGGTGAGGGTGGAGGAGGTCCCTGGAACTAGGGCAGGCTGTATATCACAGCAGCCTGTCACGGAGTAAGGTACGGGGAGGTGTGAGGATGGGGGAGGTCTCTGCAGCTAGGGCCTGCTGTATCTCCCAGCAGCCTGTCACGGAAGCTGTTTTGTTTACACACCACACCTATATTTGTACAATATGTGTGTATACATATATATTTATTGTTTTAAAATTTTAAATATCAAGAGAAAAAGGAGTTTGAAAATCACTGTTTTAAAAGTTATTACTCTTAAGATAGAAGGATTTTCCTTTCTTTGCCTTTCTTTTCCCCCCCATAATTTATAGTTATTAGTTTCATATTGGTGTGATTATAGAGTATAGGCATTTTATTTTATCTCAGATTTTGTTTTTGAAGGATTGTATACTGTGCTAATGAAACTAATTTAATAAATTAGTTATTGAACTAGTTTATTAGTTAATAGACTAGTTTTAAACTAGTTAATAAAACTAGTAAAAATAATTTTTTTTTGGTTCCCTGGCATACAAGGTGTCCTAGAATATATGCTTTTGTGTTGATGACATCTAAATGTATATTTATACTAATATATTTGTGTGTGTAGTTGCTGTCTTGCGGACATCATAGAAGTACTTCCATTTCAAATCAAGGTCTAACTTATTAAGCCTATATCCTGAGAACTATTAATCTGCAAAATGATATGTCAACAGTGTGAAGGATCTCTTTATAAACAAAAAACTTCCAAATATGTGTGTTTTGTTACCTTTGGTAATGGGAGTGATTATAATTCATCCATGTAATATCTAGAGGTCTCACTCAACCTTTATTTCTTATTTCTTAATTGGAAATTACTGACTCTTTCGTCATTGGCTCTAAATTGCAGCTGGAAAAGGCCATCACCGATGAGAAGCTAAGTGAGTGGACCAGCGCAGACATGATGGAGTTGTGCAACGTGCAGTTAAACCTTCCCAAGTTCAAGCTGGGAGAGACTTATGATTTCAAGTCAACTTTGAGCAGTATGGGGATGAGTGATACCTTTAACCAGAGCAAAGCTGATTTCTCAGGAATGTCCTCAGAGAGAAACCTATTTCTGTCCAATGTTTTCCATAAGTCTTTTGTGGAACTAAATGAACAAGGTACAGAGGCTGCAGCTGGTACTGGAGTGAGGTGAGTGTAAAAATTAAACTCCCCTCCATTGAATTCAATGCAGACCACCCGTTCCTCTTCTTCATCAGGCACAACAAACCAACAGCATTGTATTATGTATGCCCAAACTCCAGGTCCTAAGCTCCTGAAGAGACCAAGTCCACACAGCAATGCAAAAGCATAAAGGGGTTTATTGCTAGCTCGAGCTAGGGCTCCAGTCTCATCCAACGCAGTGGAGTCCGACAAGAGCCCTGGGCTCCAGACCACAGTTGCTTATATACAGGTAGTTCTTTGTTACAGCGTTGGTATAGCTGACAGTCAATGTTTGATCAGTTTAAACTGTGCGTCTGCCCTGGATAAGTCTATCTCTTGGCACGTGCAGGATTTTCCTGGCTCGTTCTGATTAGTTGGTGGCAACGGGGTAAGGTATGGGGGGAGGTATGAGGTGAGGGTGGGGGAGATCACCGGAACTAGGGCCTGCTGTATCTCCCAGCAGCCTGTCACAGAAGCTGTTTTGCTTACACACCACAATTGTTATTTTACGGAAGATTCTGCTCCCCCTAAACCCTGCATCTCCCTCATCAAACAAGAGCATCTTACAGTGTAAAAAATACACATATGATGGAAAACACAACTACAATAAAACCAGTTTGTAGCCTGACTCTTTCTTATGCATAAATATTAGAAAGATTATCTTAAAATAATATATTCTAGTGATCCCATCAGGCCTATATAGCTAGATAAAATGCAAATCTAATTTTTTTTAACATTTTAATGTGACTTTTATTTACATTTCAGAAATTCGGTTATTCAATCAAATGCCTTACAATACTTGACCTACCTGGTCACTGTATTTCCATTGTCACTTATATTTCACATGCATCATTTAGTGAACAAAAATCTTTATAAAGGTGGTATAATGATATCACTGATATTGATATGTGAATTTCTAAAATGAAAATTTTATTAGAAAGAATTATTATGGGTAAAAGGTGTCACATTAACATCTTTGCTTTTAAAAATCTTATAAACTAGAAGAGTAAATTTCTAATTTATATAAATGCATATTGTCAGGTATAAGAAGATATTCTTAGTAAAATTTCATCTCCACAAAATTGCCAGTGTTTTTCCAATTTCTACTAAAAATGCTCGTACACAATGGCTTATTGGTAGTCTCATCCGCTGTTATTCTAATTTTAGAGACTCAGTGTATCATTCTAGTTGCTTTTTCCATTTTAATCTACTAAGTGAAAGATATAATCTGCTATGGATCTGATATGAGCAGTGTATAAACTAGTACAAGAAAATGTGTTTTCTGTATCAAACTTTGTTTTGGTATCATAGAATTAAAAAAAAAAAAAAGATCCTATACTTCAGGCTTCCCTGGTGGCTCAGATGATAAACAATCTGTCTGCAATACAGTATATCCAGGTCCTTTGCTTTAGCTCCAAAGAAGGGAAATAGTATTATATATGACATTTTATCACATCATCATAAAACATTTTGCCTCTACCCATAGCACCTCACATTAAGTAACAATGAAAGAAATCCCCGTGTCTGTGTTCTACCAAATTAAAAGTCCTTATTTTTAGGTATCATGTGGACTCAAAAGAAAAGTAGGTTAACAAGTGAACAGGGAGCCTGGAAACCAAGACAAGATAAAGCAAGAACAGAGTGACTCTGTCAGAAGCTGACAGTCAGAGAGCATTCAGCAGAGCGTTTTCCAAACAAGAGGAAAGAGGACGACACTAGGAACCGCGGGTCAGGAAGACGCATTCAGGCAGCCATTCGTGTGAGACGTGGTCACTAGACATCTGGCTGTGTCCGCTGGTACTTAGGGCGTGAAGACTACGCTTCTGAACACAGACACCCTGGTCCCCTGTCTCCCTGAGTCACGGAGCTTACAAACTTGACGGCGAAACAGACTCAAAGTGGATGCTAGTGCCAAGAATGAGTGCAAAAGAAACTGCAGCCATCCTGGGCACACACGGATGTGTGTGCATGCATCAGGCTTTTTCAATAATGAGGCTTAAAATATTCGCTGATGATATTTGTTTTTCTCCCTTAGTGCAAATGTATATATATAGCCTGCCTTTTTAGAAGTATCACAGACTTTAGAACAATACATAACAATCATGGTCTGTTAACCTCCTTTTTCCCCCCAGGGAAAACAAAGCTATTAAAAAAGAGAGAGAGAAGCGGTATAGTAATTAAGGAGCATATGAGTTTCCATGGTGGCTCTGGTGGTAAAGAGTCTTAAAGACAATGCAGGAGACACAAGTTCAATCCGTGGGTCTGGAAGATCCCCTGGAGAAGGAAACGGCAACCCACTCCAGTATTCTTGCCTAGAGAATCCCATGGACAGAGGAGCCTGGAGGGCTACAGCGCATGGGGTCACAAAGAGTCGGACAGGACTGAGCACCTAAACAACAACATGTTAAATAACAGACATTCGTGTAAGTGGCTAAAAATTTTACTAGACAGATTGGAATCTGGATTTTGAAAGTGCTCTTCCATAGTACTAAACAAGGGGTATTAAGCAAGCTGTGCGTGCGTGCTAAGTCACTTCAGTCGTGGCCCGCCAGGTTCCTCTGTCCATGGGATTTCCCAGGCAAGAATACGGGACTGGTTGCCACTTCCTTCTCCAGGGGATCTTCCCAACTCAGGGACTGAGCCCACATCTCTCATGTCTCCTGCATCGGCACGGAGTTCTTTATGCCACTAGCTCCACCTGGGGCGCCCACTAAATAAGCCAGGACCGCGGCAGATTAGCCCCGGAAAGCACACGCGTTTCCTAATTGGCGCGGCCTCAGCCGCCCGGCCGTCGGGGCTCAGGCCGGGGCCGGGGGCGCGCGCGAGGCGCGGCCTGCGCCCGCCGTCCAGCCGCCGCACAGGCCGGGCCGTCTCCCGGAGTTCGGAGTCATCGCCGAGGCCGCCCGAATCAGAGCGGCGCGAAGCATCCGCCGAGCCGGAAGAGCCGCCGCCGCCCGGGCGGCAGGGCCCCCCAGGTACGCGGCCCGCGGGCGCTCCGAGGCCGCCGGCGGAGCTGCAGGGACGGCGGGAGGCCGGAGGCCGGCGCGGCAGGGAGCCGAGGCGGCCAGCGGGACGGCCGGGCCCCGGGCACCCCGGCCCGCTCACCGCAAAGGTGAGTCTCCCAGGGCGGGGCTGGGGGGCCCGAGCTCAGGAGCGCGGACCCGCCCTGCTCGCAGGGTGGCCCCGGGCGTGGGGGCGACGCCGGCCGGCCGACTCCGCCGCGCTGCGCTTGGCCGGCAGGGAGGGCGCGGCCGGAGCCCCGCCTGGCGGTGGTTCCCGGAGGAGGACGGGGGCGCCCGGCGGGGGTGGGCGTCTGTGGCCCCCGCTGCAGGCGGGAGGGGAGCCTCGGGCGAGGGCCGGGCGGTGCCGGGTGCCGGCACCTCCGGACCGGCGCGGCCCGCTGCGGTCCAGCTCGTCGCGGGGGAGCAGCCCGTCCCCTCCCCTCCGTCCCTCCGCATTCTTCACTGGTCCCTCCTTCCGTCTGCCCCTCCCTTCTTTGTTTCTGCATGTCTTCCATTCTTCTTTAACGTCTTTCCTCTGTTCATACTCATGGACTCGCTGTGTTCCGCTGTGCTTAGTCCCTCAGTCGTGCCTGACTCCTTGAGACCCCATCGGCGGCTGTGTGTAGCCCGCCAGGCTCCTCCGTCCATTAGGTCCAGGCAGGAATACTGGAGTAGGGTGCCGTGCCCTCCTCCAGGGATCCTGGGGATCTTCCCAATCCAGGCCTCCCGTGTTGCAGGCGGATTCGTTACCAGCTGAGCCACGAGCGAAGGCCTCTCTCGCGTGCAAGAAAGAGTATCCTCCCCATTTCCCCTCCGCAGCAGCCACAGAATGGTTTCCACACTCCCCCCGATACCCCAGCCCCCTGGTTCCTGCTCCCACTAACTCTGCTGAGGGATTTGAGGTCCGAACTGCCGTCCCCCGCCCGCTCCCCAGTGTGCTGCCTTCCTGTCCTCCATCCTCCCCACATCCCTGGTCCCTCTCTCATGTCGGGTTCTCCCAGGACCTCCGGATTGTTGGGTCAGTCTCTTGGCTTTTCCTCTGGCTACCTCCAAACACTGGAAATTCCCAGAACGAGGTGGGTTTTTTTTTCTTTTTCTTTTCCTCTTAGGCCTCCGCTTGTTCATTGTAATTTCACCCATTTACCTAGAGGTTCCTGGAATGAGGATGCAGACTGAGGGCTCTGAGTCTCCAGCTCTAGAGCTTTTAGTCATCGCAAGTCCCCTCCCTCTCTGGCCTGTCTTTGTCACAGGATCTCTTGAGACAGTATGTTCCACTCATCTCAATGCAATGTAGCGCCTTCCCCATTCCAAGGCGACTCAGATACCTTCCTGTGGTTGTGTTCCACCCTCCCGGTGGATTAGCCAAGAGCCTCAGCACGGACTCAGTCCTCCTCCTTGTCCTCGGGTGACCAGCCCCACCCCAGCCTGGCAGTTCTGTCTTCTACTCTCCAGTGCAGACCTTTCTGCTGTGTCTGGGAGGTGCTGGTCAGTAGCAGGGGTCCCCGGTTTTTTTCTACACCAAACTATGAGCACATATTTTTCTAAAACTCATGTAAAGCATTTGTTTGAAAACAGTGCCTGGCTTCCTAGATTATAGCTCCTGTTCGAAGCCCTCAACCTGGTGTGTGGGGTCCCTCCTTCCTGTCTCCTGTGCTGTGCCTCTCAGTAGGAAACTGAGCGCACCTGCTTCGCGGCCCCACGCAGACCCTGCCCTTCCGCTCCATCCTGTGCACCTGCCGGCCCTGACACTCTGCCTTCCAGAGCTCCTGTCCAGTCTTTTTGAACCAACTTACTGCTTCCCTTCTCCTGGGCTTCTGCAGAGAATTCTCTCTGCTTTACTGTTGGCTTCCTTAGCACTTTGTTGTTTATCCTGGCATAGAGTGCAAGGCCGGCTTGAAACTGGACATTTATGTGTGTGTATCTCCCCAAGGCTGGGAGCTCCCAGTAAGGAATTATGGCCTTTGTTTTTTACCTTTTTTTTTCCCCTCCAAAATCTTAAAAGGAAATTTCAACATAAATGCTCTTTGAACAAATTCCCTTTTGGATGTATGTATGTGTTAGAGTTAGGGGGTGGAGCAGGGAGGTGGCAGGCATTCAGGGCCCCCAGGAGAAAATGATGCTGAATATAGTCAGTCCTCCACTCTATCAGAGGTTCCACTTCTGCAGAACCCTCAAGAGACTGCAAAGAAAAATCTTAAGATGACCAGTTGCCTAAAGTAAGTTCTTTAAGGTAAGGGAGGTCAGGGATTAGAGGCAGAAATAATCTTGTCTGTAGTTTAGTTAAGCTGGGGAAAGGTCAAGGCTGGATCCATAATGAGTGCCTGATTCAAAGTGTCCACCTGATGACTTGAGATCTGAGCTTCATATCCCATCTGCGTTCCCAGGGGGAACATTGCTTCAAGATTATGCCAAAGACACCAAATTGAGGGAGAACAATCAGTAATAGGGGGATTTATCTTATACTTCTGGAGGTCAGAGGTCAGAGGCTGGCAGAGCTACTTTTTTTTTTCTTTCCCCTTTGGAGGCTCTAGAGCAGAGTCCAGTTCCTTGCATTTTGCAGCTCCGAGAGGCTGCCTGCATTCTTTGATCTGTGACCCCACGTCATCCTCATGTTTACTTCCATCTTCATATTTCCTTCTCTGCCTCTGACCCTCTTGCCTTGGTTTTTTTAAAATAGTGATTTATTTGGCTGTGCCAAATCTTAGTTTTGGTACTCGGGGTTTAGTTCTCTGACCTGGGATCAAACCTGGACCCCCTGCATTGGGAGTGCAGAGCTTAACCACTGGACCACCAGGGAAGTCCCTTGTGGTCTTTATAAGCAGCCTGTGATCACACTGCGCTCACCCGGTGATCCAGATGACTCTCCATTGCACGATCCTTAATTCAGTCTCACCCACAGGTTTCCGGGATTCGATGTGAATGTTTGAGGGTGCAGCTGCTCTGCTGACCACACCAGTGTCCAACGGGGCACAAACAAGCAGATGACTAGTGGGGGGCAAGGTTGACATGCTTCTGTTCGGCTTTTGATACAGACTTCCACAGATGAATGCTCTCTGAGAAGCAAACGGCACTTTTGCCATTGGGTGAAGAGGACCACTCTCGAAGCGTGTTCTCTCCGCTGAGCCTCTCCTCTGTCCTGACCGTGCTGTTAATGGGGCAGAGGGAAACACGGCGGCCCAGATGTCCCAGGTGTGTGGGCTTCCTCTGTTCTCATAGAGCTCGTCTGTTCTTACCGCACATCGCACATCGGCTGGTGGAAGCCAGTGAGGCTGGGAGGTGGGAGGGGCACCGAAGTGACGGAGAGAATGCAGGCCTGAAAGTGGCAGGGAGAACTGAGTGAGATGAAACCTCTCGCTGGTGTTCATGGGATACACAGTGTTATTTGCTGCATCTTTGATAAGCAAGGAAAATTACAGCTCCTTTCCACAAAAAAGCTAAGAATTTAGACTTTGTGCTGTTTTAAACTTTTCTGATGTTATATTTCAAATGGAAATGCAAAACCATGTAAATGAACTTTTTGTTTAATGCTTCTAGTATAAGGTTATGCATAAGTGGAAAAATTGCAACACAAATGGGGACTTATATTTTCTGGAATTTTTTAGATATAATCTTATCTCTTTATCTGTAGACACCTGTATCTATAGATATAGATCTATATATATATATAGGTCAGAAATATATATCAGCTCAGTTCAGTCGCTCAGTCATGTCCAACTCTGCAACCCCATGGACTATAGCACACCAAGCTTCCCTGTCCATCACCAACTCCCAGAGCCTACTCAAACTCATGTCCATCATGTCTATATCTATCCAATGATGATGGACATCATGTTGGTGATGCCATCCGACCATCTCATCCTCTGTTGTCCCCTTCTCCTCCCGCCTTCAGTCTTTCCCAGCATCAGAGTCTCTTCCAATAAGTCAGTTCTTCACATCAGGTGACCAAAGTATTGGAGTTTCAACTTCAACATCAGTCCTTCCAATGAATATTCAGGACTGATCTCCTTTAGGATGGGCTGGTTGGATCTCCTTGCAGTCCAAGGGACTCTCAAGAGTCTTCTCCAACAGCACAGTTCAAAAACATCAATATATATGTGTGTGTATATGCCTATATATATAATCAATCAATATATAATCTGATTGATCTGACATGGTTTGTATATGACTTTAGATACAAATGAAGTGGGCTTTCCAGGTAGATCAGTGCATAAAGAATTCATCTGCCAATTCAGGAGATGAAGGAGACCGGGTTCAATCCCTGGTCAGGAAGATCTCCTGGAGAAGGAAATGGCAATCCACTCCTGTATTCTTGCCTGGAAAAATTTCATGGACAAAGGAGCCTGGTGGGCTGCCGTCCATGGGGTCACAAAGAGTCAGACACGACTGAAGTGATTGAGCGAGTGAGTGAGTAAAGTGGCTGCTACTTTAGGGAAGTAGACTCCCTGGTGACAGTGTCCCAGAAAACTCGTATACATATCACATTCTCATGAATACCAGGGTGCACAGACCCTCCTCAATCCGTCCCTAGCCCCAGTTGAATCCCGGGAGGCTGTTCCTTTCAGATCCCTAGAGGAGGGAGGCTTTGGGCTGGGGTCATTTGGAGATAAGGGAACAGCCTTAATTGTCTCCGATTTGACATTTAAATACAGTCTAGACTGCAGGACTTCGGTGGAATTCCTGATGAAACATTTCCATGTCTGTTTCTGCCCATTCCTGCATTGTAGAGGTCATCCCACATCTGTTTGTTCTGCCAGTCTCCCTCCTGAGGGACTGCGTGCTGCCTTCCCGGAATAGACACACCTGCTGGAGCGGGGCTGCGGGTCTACCTGGGGTGAGTTTGCAGCCCCTCGGCGGTGGACCAGGGCTGGATAGGTGGCCGTCACGCCGGGAGGTGCTGCTGACATCTAGTGGACAGAGGCCGAGGCGCAGGACGGCCTCTCGGCCCAGTGGTGGTGGCCGTTTAGTCGCTGAGCAGCATCCAACTCTCAGACCCCAAGGACTGCACCCCGCCTTGGGATTTCTGCCCATGGGGTTTCCCAGGCAAGAATGCAGGAGTGGGTTGCCATTTCCTCCTCCAGGGGATCTTCCCGACCCAGGGATCAAACCCGCGGCTCCTGTGTTTCCTGCATTGGCAGGCGGGTTCTTTACCGCTGAGACACCAGCTTTGGGGCCCCAAATGTCTATATTTCCAGGTTGAGTAACTCTGTGCTAGATGGTCGAACAAAGTAACTTTTAAAATAGGATAGTTCACGAAAGGGAAAGAGAGGGAAAGAGAACGTGATCTGGAGCACAGGCAGAGGGATGGGTGTCATCAGGGAGACCGGATGGTGTGTTGAGCGGGAGGGAACATGGAGTCTACAGGGAAGCTTTCAGGGAAGTCCAGAGAGTTTAGTCGGAGGAGGATAGGAAACTGTGACTAGCTCTGTGTCCCAACTGAAGTAGCAAGCTGATTCTGTCAACCAAAGGGTATAGAATGGAGAGTCTTAAATTGTTTGAAGACAGAAAAAGTATGAAATAAGTATCTAAGGAAATGGGAGAGTGAACCGATCCAGGTGGCGGTTGCTGGGAGCAGTGAGGGGATTCTGGAGGGGTGAGGTTGGAAATACAAGGCAGTGACTTGTCGTTTCCCCTCAGCTTGAGCTCCTGGGCCAGGTTAGATGGAAGATTTGTTTTAATCAGTATTGAGGTTTCACCAGGTAAAGTTAATGGAATGAAATAAAAGCAGGAAGTATTGAGGATCAGAGTGTTAGACCTGCTGATCATGGGGTCCACGCTGGGAAAGGAGATGATAAAGGCCTGGGATGAGGAGAGGGTCACAGGGAACTGGCATTGGAGGTGCTTTCCACTTAATACCTCACAGTAATCCTGTGAGGTGGGTCTTGTACACCATTTTATTGATGAGGAAAGCGAGGCAGCAAACTTGAGCACCTCACAATGGTTGTGCAGCTGGTAGTTAGCCTTGTGACCCAGGCAGTCTAGCTCTGCAGTCTGCTTGTAACCCTGTGTTACCACTGCCTCTGGGCTGTTGCCCTTGTAGTTCAGTTGGTAAAGAGTCCGCCTGCAGTGCAGGAGATCTCAGTTTGATTCCTGGCTCGGGAAGATCCCCTGGAGAAGGCATAGGCTACCCACTCCAGTATTCTTGGGCTTCCCTTGTGGCTCAGCTGGTAAAGGATCCGCCCACAATGCGGGAGACCTGGGTTGGGAAGATCCTCTGGAGAGGGGACTACCCACTCCAGTATTCTGGCCTGGAAAATTCCATGGACTGTACAGTCCAAGGGGTTGCAAAGAGTTGGACACGTCTGAGCACCCCTCACTGAGCTGGGTGGTGAGAGGCTGGTAGGGGAGATGAACCAACAGATGCTGTTAAGTTGAGCACCTGTTGGAGTGAGGTCCTCGAGGGTGTAAACTCCTGTGAATACGGGTGTACAAATTCCTGTTTAAATTCCTGCTCTCAGCCCCTTGTTTTTTTGAGTGTGTCAGTCAGTGTCCTGTCCAGTGGAGTGAAATCTTGAGATGCTTGAGGAGAGGTGGGCTTGAAGCGTTTTTCCTTTTCCCGTTTTGATGCCCATTTTGATCAGTGCGGTTCTGACTCCAGTTATGTCTGGTAGCAGATACAGGCACTGGCCCAAGGTAGCTACCGTCCCTACCCTCAACACTCAACAGGTTTTTTTGTTGTTTTTCTTTTAAATTGAAGTTTAGGGCAAACCAGTAGTTTTATAGTCCTCAGCAGGGGGAGTTTGTGGATCTTCTTCCCAGTATGTTGACCTCACTACAGTTTAGCTCTGGCCAGTTGAGTGACTTTGGGTAACCTATTTAACTTTTCTTAATTTCAGTTTGGAGCTTCCTAGGTGGCATAGTGGTAAAGAATCTGCCTGCCAATGCAGGAGATACCGATTCAGATCCCCTGGAGGAAGAAATGGCAGCCCACTCCAGTATTCTTGCCTGAAGAAGGCCATAGACAGAGGAGCCTGGTGGGCTACAGTCCTTGGGATCGGTCACAAAGAGTCAGACACGACTGACAGATTCAATTTGGTTATCTGTAAAACTGGGACGGCAGTGCCTACTTCAGCAAAATAGTTACGAGGAGTCAGTGAGAGTAATGTACTTGAAGGGTTTTTTGTTTGTTTTTGCTTCATGTATCTTGAAATTCTGTTGTTAGGTTTACATGCACATTTGGAATTATTGGTTGTTAGGAACCCATATTGCATGTAATATCCTTCTTTATCCTTGTCATTTGTTTTGAGATGACATACTGCCTTGTATGATATTAGCATATCCATTTCAGCTTAATTTTGATTAGTTTTGCATGATATACCTGTTTCCTTAAATGTGTCACTGTATTTGATTTCAGCTTCAAGTAGACAGCATATAGTTGGGGCATGTTTTTTTAAGTTGATTCTCACACAACCTCTGTATTTTGACTGGAGTGTCTAGGCCACATATGTTTTAATGTAATTATTAATTTGTGTTGTTTTAGAGCCATCTTTTTTTTAATTTCTGAGTCTTTTATTTTGGTTTTGTAATTTTTTCCATCTAAAAGTTCCTCTTGGTTCTTCTTTATGTCTTTTTATTATTTGCTGATACTGTCTATTTTAAGCTTTAAGTGTTCAGAATTGCTCATACAAACATTTTATAATAGCTGCCTGAAAGTGTTCATTATTCCAACCTCTGTCATTTTATCGTTAGCCTCTTGTGTTCATTAGCCTCTTGTATTTTTTCGGGTGATTTGCTTTTTTTTTTTTTGTAGTTCTTTGAGTATCAAGTAATTTTGGATTGTTTCCTGAACATCTTAGATATTACAAGACTGTGGGTTTTAGAAACATTTTATGGAGAAGGTTGGTAATTTTGATTTAACAGGCACTTGGCCTGGATAGGTACAAGCTACAGCCTTTTGTGGGCTGTAGTAAGGTCAGTTTAATTTTCAAAGCCTCTTGCGGGACTGTTTCTATTTGTACTGTGTGTGCAGTACCAAGTCACCCCTGTGGGACCTTAGCTCAGCTCTCACCACAGGCAGGTTGTGGTCAGTTTAGGCAAGCCTTCTCTTCTTCTGCACCTCAGCACTGAGTTCTGGGTTTCAAACTTCTTTTAGTTCAGGCCAGGGGATACGGGAGAGGTAAAATAGTAGTTAACTTAGTGATACTTTGGTGAGTGTTGGTGTCTGTTCCTGAACAAACTGCTGTTATAAGTTTTTAAAGCAACTCAAACAGTTGTTTCATGAATTACTTACCTGCTTTGTATACATTCAGTGGAAGAAAAAAGGTTGGCATACATTCCTCCAACCTATTTGGAGGTGGAGCCCCTTGATAATCTTTTGTTTGGAGTTTTTAAAGTGAAAATTAGGCTGTAAGTTTCTTTTCTTTGATTACCCTTGTTTTGACAGTTGTAATATCTGCAAAAAATGGGGGAAGAGTGTTCCTTTTTTATTTTATGGAACAGGTCTGTGTTTGTAATGGATGTTAGTTTTCTGTAATGTCTCTGATTTTCGCTGTCAGTGGCATGCCGGCCTCATAAGAATGAGTTGGAAAGGGTTCTTTTCTTCGTTATTGACAAAAGATAGTGTAGGATTAATATTATTTCTTAAAAGTTTGATAGAATTCATCAGTAAAGCCATCAGGGATTGGATTTTCTTTTTGTGAAGGTTTTTACTTACAAATTCAATCTTTAAAATATGTGATTGGGTTACTCAGATTCTCTATTCTCAAGTCATATTTGATAATTTGTGCCTTCCAAAGATTTTGGTCTATTTCATCTAAGTTGCTGTTTTATTGAAAAAATTGTAATAGAATATCATCATCCTTTTAATGTGTGCAGTCTCTCTAATGATGACCCTCCCCTTTCAAATTTTTTATTGGTAATTTGTGAGGCTTTTAAAATTCTTCTTGATCATTTTTGCTGGTTGGTCATCTGTTCTTTGAAAGAACTATCTTTTGTTTTCAGTTTTAAACTTGTGGTTTTATGTCATCAATTTCTGTTCTTTATTATTTCTTCTACTTCTACAGTCTTGATTTTCATTTTTTAATTTAAATGGAGACCTATGTTACAGTAAGGTTTTTTTTAATAGAACTTTTTCTGTTTTTTTTTTAATTGAGGTATAATCGATGTACACTATTTCAGAATTGTCAAGTGTATGACATAATGATTCTCAATTGATTTGCAGTTATTAAAGGTTCTATTACTGTTTATAAATGGAGTAATAGAACCTTTAAAATATTTTATAAAATAATTATTATAAAACATTGATATTTCCTGTGTTGTACTACATTATCCTTTTAGCTTATTTTATACATAATAGTTTATACCTCTTAATTCCCTACCCCCTATCTTGCCCCGATACTGCTATTTAAAATTGAAAATTTCCCATTCACTGCTTACCCTAATGTTACAAATTTTGAAATCCCATGTTTTCATTTTCATTTAGCTCAAGCTATTTTTTAATATTCCTGGTCATTTCTTTCTGGACTAGTGTTGTTGATATTTCTCCTAGCAATCTTGATTTCAGCTTGTGCTTCATCCAGCCCAGCGTTTCTCATGATGTACTCATCAGCAGGGTGACAATATACAGCCTTGACTACTGCTTTCCCGATTTGGAACCAGTCTGGTCTTGGGATCATGTACTTGAAAGGAGTAGGTGGTCTGATGTCCTTAGGTGGCGCAGACAGTAATGCACCTGCCTACAATGCGGGAGACCTGGGTTTAATCGCTGGGTCAGGAAGATCTCTGGAGGAGGCAGTGGCACCCCACTCCGGTACTCTTGCCTTCAAAATCCCATGGATGGAGGAGCGTGGTAGGCTACAGTCCATGGGGTCGCAGAGTCAGACACTTCACTTTCACTCTGTCCTTAGATAGGGTGTTCTTTAACTGTCTGATGAGTCCATGTGGTTGGTAGTAGTCTTAAATCTTCCATCTCTTTCCTGAGCTTTGTGTCTGCCTGTATCAGTTACTGAGCAGAGGGTTGTGCTACTCAGGTATAATTGGGGCTTTAAACATCTCTCCTTTCATGTTTTGAAACTTTGCTGTGGAGTGCATGCATTTTTAGGACTATCTCCTTGATGAAGATTCTTGCTGTCTTCATTTAATCTGACGAGTTTTGCCTTTTGATTGTTGGGTTGAGATCATTTACCCTTAAATAATTACTGATATGGAGAGATTAAATCTACTTGCGCTTTGTTATGTATTTGTTCCTTCTCTCCCATTTTCCGCTTTGTTTTCTTGTATTCATTTCCTATCTTTTTTGGGTTAATTGAATATGTTTTTAGGATTCCGTTTTTATTTCCATTGGACTAATAAACTTGACTGATT
This sequence comes from Antilocapra americana, assembly GCA_007570785.1. Lineage (NCBI taxonomy): Eukaryota > Metazoa > Chordata > Mammalia > Artiodactyla > Antilocapridae > Antilocapra > Antilocapra americana. The sequence continues at coordinate 15,086 of ML661903.1, read as the reverse complement.
GACTGCGTTTACGAAGGACTTAGGATTTACATTGCACAGTGTAACTCTTCAGAGGGTGCCTCAGTTAATACCACTTCAGATGTAACATAAAATCTGTACATCTGCATACTTTTACCCTGCTACGTTTTGAGCTACTTTTTCCATACATTCAAATTTTCTATATATTTTGAAACCCATAATAAATTATTTTGCTTTGAACAGTGAGTTAATTTTTAAAGAGGTTTACGTATAAAAGTCTTTTATAAATTGACTCACATACCATTTACATCTCTATTCTTTTGCTTATGGGAATTTTGGTCTAGATATTTATTGACTATGATTTTCCTTTTGTCTGAAGAATTTCCTTAATATATAATGAAGGTTTCTTCTAATTTGTTTAGCGTTTATTTTTTATTTTATATTTTGCTGTTTTTCTTTATTTGGCTACGTCAGGTCTTGGTTGTAACACACGAGATCTTGGTTGCATCATTTAGGATCTTCTGATGCACTGGGCTAGCTCTGGTTGTGGAGCATGGACTTCATCACCCCACTGGCAACTGGGATCCTAGTTCCCTGACCCGGGATCAAACCTGCGTACCCTGCATCGCAAAGTGGAATCTTAAGCACTGGTACACCAGGGAGGGTCCTACTGCTGTTTTTGAAGGGATGTTTTTTATTCAAGGGTTTATGGGTTTTCCCCCACCTTTACTTTTCTTCCATGCGTTTTAAATGCGTTGTTTCAGTGTCTTCTGGCTTATATCCTTTCAGATGAAAAGGTTGCAGTCATTGTTTTTGTTACTCTGTAAACAGTGAGTATGTCTTTTGAGGGGAGTCGCTTTTACAAGTTTCTTTTTCTTGCTCTTTGTCAGCAGATTGACAGTTAAGTGCCTTACTGGGTGTGTGTGTATGTGTGTGTTAGGAATTTTGCTGTGCTTCTTGCGTCTGTGTTTTGTCCGTTTAGTTCCTTCGATTTATTTATTTGACTGTGCTACGTTTTACTTGGCTTCCCTGGTGGCTCAGACGGCAAAGCAGGTTTTTCCTTGGCAGCATGTGGGATGTAGTTCCCTTGACCAGGGATCAAACCTGGGCCCCCTGCATTGGGATCACAGAATCTTGGCCACCAGATCGCCAGAGAAGTCCCTGTGGGTTTCTGTTCTTTTTCTAACTTATACGATTTTGTTGCCATTGTGTCTCTCATATTTTTTCCACTCTGCCCTCCTACTCAGGCTTCACCATGGTAGACAGGTTGTTGCTGTCCAGGGGGCCCTGCCTGCAGCTATGCTTGTCTTTTTTTCACTTTGTCCTTTATTTGGGGAAGGTTTTTGTTTGTTTGTTTTGCTGTGCTTTGAAGGTCAGTCATCTTTCTTTTGCAGTTTCCAATCAGATGTTGATCTTTCAAAGTGAAGTTTTCCTATGACTGCATCTTTTGATGTTAGCCGTAATCATCTTCCATTTCGCTTCTGTTTTCGTCTTTTCCGTACTCAGTAAGTGTGAGGCACAGTGATGATAGCTGGTTTAACATCCACACTTATCTGTCCATCATCTCCGTTTTCTGTTTCTATTCCTTGATTTTTCTTCTGGTTGTGTCTTTTTTTGGGCCACCAGTTGAATTAATTGTGGGCCATTTTGATTCTGCTGTTGCTTTTGTCAGCTCTTTTAAGGCTAGTCCAGGATAGTGTTTATTCCAGGCTTCATGTAGCCTTCTTCCTGAAGGTGTGCTCCAGATGCTTCTGTGAGGACTCCGAGGCCTTGGCACTCTGGCCAGAGGGAGCACGACTGGTTCCTGGCTCACTGTGAGCCCTGGGACTCGTCCGTATTGCGTCTTTTCTCTGTGGGTTCTTACCTTGGACGCAGTTCCTGTTCAGCCTTGTGAGGTTTTACAGCACAACGGTACGGTTTCAGATTAAAACTCAGGGGTACTCCTATGCAGATTCCTGAAGCTTTTTCTCTGCTCCCTTGTATTGTGTACTCTGCCCCACAAATTCTACTCTTTTAGTGCCCTTGACTAATGATTTCTTTCTGCTCATGTCAGCGTAGTTGCCAGTCCCGAGTTCCCTCTGTGTGTTGCAGTTCATAAATTAACCCCATGCAGAAAGCCTCTGTGAAGGTGGGGTTCACCTTTCTGGGTTCCTTTTTCTCAGAGGTTACACCTTTCTCCCTGCCTGTTGTACAGTGTCTGATAATTACTGTTTCTTATACTTGGTCTGTTTATGACGAAGGTGTAAATCTGCACCTTCTTATTTCTGTGTGACTTTAAGTAGACGCCTCGTTTGTTGTTTTAGGAATTCAAATTAGTTTTTTTAAATTAGTTTTAATTTATAAGATTAACAAGAAACACTGAATTTTGGAAGATTTTCTCAAATAGAGTTAATTGCATTATTTCAGTTCATATTTCTTTGCAGCAAAGTGAAACAAGGAAAAGTAAGATGAAAAGGTTATGAGATATAAAGGAAAAAGAGAAGGGAGAAACACTAAAGAAAGATTAAATGAAATAACCTTTGTGTTATCATTTATAATTAGACTATTTAAAACCAAATCTGAGAACATGTGAATGCACTATGAAAATATATGGATCTATTTTGCTATTTAAGTTTGGAAATTGCCAACCACTATGGGTTTGACAATATGACATTTATGTGTCACATTCAGGAAAATCAAATTCATAATGTCGATACATTGATCTATTGACCAGAAGCAGTAGAATTCTGATGGTGTGATGAATGTAAAAAGCATGTTTTCAGTGGTGCCAAAAATCAAGACTAGAAGAAATAAGTAGAAGCAGGAGGAAAAGCAAGGCAAAAATTAAAATTTATTTTTTAGTAGTAAATACCACCTTTCCGGGGATTCCCTGGTGGGTCAGCGGTGTAAAGAATCTGCCTGCCAATACAGGAGATGCGAGTTGGATCCCTGGGTCAGGAGGATCCCCTGGAGTAGGAAATGGCAACCCACACCGGTCAGTCTGGGAAATCCCACAGACGGAGGAGCCTGGTGGGCTACAGTCTGTGGGGTCACAAAGAGTCCAACATGACTGAGCAACTAAACAATGACTACCGCCATGATGCGGACAACCAATATATTGAGATACTCAAAAGATAAAACAGGTCTGACATAAAAGCCAGTTGTGCCCCAAGCTTACAACTAGTGATGGTCAGGGTAGTGGCGAGAGAAACTTAAAATAGCACAGGACGTTGGCCTGGAAGATTAGGGTTAGCCAGCAAAGCCGTGTGCGTGTCAGTGGTTTTAGCACTGAGTGTACACAGGAAGACCATGAAGGGAAGAGTAAATGTAAATTTTACTTCCATAATCTTTCTTGAATTAATGTATTATTCTCTTTCCCATTATAATAGTCATGTTGGGATTATTTCAAGAGTTTCCTGTCTCCCTGTATCCAGTCATTATATTGGTCTGCAAGTTTCTAAACAAGTGAATCCCCACCCCCGCCTTTAAAAACATTGCTTCGTCTCCTCGCAGCTCCTCTCGGTCAGTCTGCTCACTGCTGTCCTGCCAGCTCTTAAGAATTTAGCGTTTGCTGTTTCTTCTACTGCGGAGCTCTTTTACCAGATCTCTACCTGGTGTGGTTCCTGCTCTACTTCACGTCTGTACTCAAGTGTCTCCTTACTCAGATGAATTTTATTTCATGAAGTTTATTTTGTAAACGTAGAAGAGTTGGACACAACTGAGTGACTGAGCTGACTGGTTTTATAAATGTATTTAAACAGACAGCTAGTCCTTGATTCTTTGCTTTTGTTCCCCTAGTATTTTCTTGTGTTTTATGTCTTCCTACTAGAATGGAGTTTGGAGAAGGAAAGGATTTTGTTTTGTTTATCCAGTGTTTTAGCAGAGCCAGGCACGAGGAGGCTTGATCTAGTCGTCTAGTATTGCTTGTTAAATGTGTTGTCTGAATACTCGCTTAAAATGCTTTCAGTGTTTCATCTCAGTTTCTGAGAGTGAGATGTTAAAATCGCCCGTAATGACTGTGAAACTAGCGATTTCTTTCTGTTGTTCTTTGTATGTTTATGTAATTTGAAGTTCTGTTGAGCTATGTTACACTGCTGAATTATTTTCATTGTTAAATAATGGTAGCATTAAGTTTTAAGCCATTTATATTTGCTGCGTAAATGAACATTTATTTGTCTTATTTTCTATTCACCATGTATCTTTTTTCTCCTGGTCTGCCTGCTGTTGGACTGATCAAACCTTCCTTCCTCTGTTCCTTTCTTCTCCTTTAATTGTTTTAAGTTAAACATAACAAGTTGCCTTACTAAATTCTAAAGATAATTATTCTCTCCCTTTTCCCATGAACAGTAAAATCAGCCTTAGCCTCAATCCTCCCTTCCCAAGATTTTTGTCATCTTATTCTGCTTCTTTTCCCTCTTCTTCTCATGAATGGTGGTGTTTTGACTGCTTGACTTGGCATGTTATATTGGCAGATTTCTAATATTAAATTATACTTGCATTCTGATTATTGGTATTTTATTTAGATTTTTTTTCATCCATAGTGTTTGGATATGTTTGGGTTTTGGTTCAGGTTTTCTTTTTTAATTTTGGGTAGGGTGAGGATGACTTTTTGACAGTTGGTAGTAGTTCACTTATAAAATATTTGAAGTTTGGTTACTTTAAGTTAAAACATTTCTATATTTCCTTTATTAGTTTTATGGATTTATTTCCTTTAAAAAGTAAAATTTTAATGGTTTTCCTGTTGTTTAAAACAGTCTTTTACTTTATTTTTTCATATTATTTTCTCTGTTTCTTGTTTTCAACTCTTTGGATATTTTTCAAACAAATATTCATTTGTACCTTTTCTTTTTAAGTAATGACATGATTTAAACCTGAAAATATCTGAATACTGCTTTATCAGTTTCTAAGTTATTTTTACATGTAGTGTCTTGCTTTATTCTTACTTTATGTATTTAAAAAAATTTTTTTGACTCATTCATTTATGAGACATCAAAGACTTTAAAGGCCTTAATTTTTAAAAATTGCATTGGTTAAAAAAAAAAGAATTTACGTTACCATGATTCGTAACGTTTATTTTACTTTACTGAAGTGTTTATAAGTTAAAATCCATCACACTTCTAGTGTGATTAAATCATGTTTAATAGAGGTTTTATTTTAGGGGGGGGTTGGTTTGCAGGGTATGCCTTACTTTCTCCTTAAGGAGTGAAATTTTAGAAATAGAGGTATCACAGATGTCACTCCCTGATTTCATTAGATCTAGAGGTATAACCTGGTGTGTGCACTTTGAAAAGAACCACCTAGGCAGTTAGAAGCCACCGCTGTAGACAGGGAGTCATCTCCAGGTCTGGTAAAAGAGGGGACAGCCTCGTCTGAGGAATATGTGAAGAAGTGAAGAGGTGAGTTTCGATGACACGGACATGGTACTGTGGGCCTGTCCCCATGTTCGGGTGTTAGGAGCAGCTGGATTTGTGGGGAAAACAACTATGAAGTGTGATGTTTACTGTCTGACATGGCAAAAGGAAGCCAGGATTGCTTATTTCATTCTATGTACCTTTCACTTGTGCTTTATTTTAAGTAGAATTCTAAGTCTTAAAATGTACCATTTAATTATATGTGTTTATTCTTTGTCTGCAGGCCTCGAAGTAGAGGAAAAACTGCAGTGGAAGATGAGGACAGCATGGATGGACCGGAGACAACAGAAACAGAAAATATTGTGGAAACAGGTATCAAAACTTAATTAGAACATTTAAAAACTTACAGAGGACTTTGTACAAGTAGTGTTTGTCTGTTCACTGAGTTCTAAAGTGTCCACTTGCTGAAGTAGTTTGACAAGTAACGACAAAGTGAAAAGGCCGAGTTTTCTTTATTTCCCCCCCTAAAGCTCTGATTTAGTAGAAATCATTTAAACTCCGTATTGAAATATTTTCTTAAAGCAAAATTAAAACTGGAATAAACATAATTCTAGGCCATTTGTTTGATAACTCCTGGTAAATTTCTGGCTTATGAATCATCTGGTGTTTGTTTATTGTGTTAGTATATAGGTGAGGGGAAAGTACTTTTCATTAGCTAACAATACTGTCAAGTGCTGGGTTAAACCAGACCAAGTGCTTTCTTGTCTCTTGGACTTTCGGGAGCCTTCAGGAAGCTAGTGTGTTTCGGCATCTGCAAGAGGAAGGCAGAGTAAGTTGCCAAGGTAGCTTCCAGAGTCTACCCTGAGTTAGCGATTTAACGAGCTGTCAAAGGGAGTAGGTTTCGTAGCGTGTTCAGAGGTTTGTCTGAGTGAGGTGGCCTCTCATTGTCAGAGTTTTTACAGTTGTTAGAGTGTAGACATAGTTGATAGGCTTCTTCTCCGAAGTTGAATGGCATCTCCTTGATGCCCAAAGGAGAAAATTAGAGAAAATACAGAGAAAGTTAGAAATTGCAGCATCGTTTAAAATATCATCCATGAAATACTTTTGGTTGTCCGATGTGTTCCTATTATATTCCTGTAATTCTTGAAAAGCCTTCAGAAGACCAGCAGTTCTCATTGCTTTCCCTTTAGGGTCTAGTTAAGTAGACAGACCAGAGAAAAGCTGGAAGTTCAGAAGGCTACATTTTACCCCTTTGGTGCACATTCATTACCACATTCATATTTTATACTTGGATTATTTATTTCAGTTCCCCACTAGTTGTTTTCCATAGTTTTTCCCCTTAATTGTAATCTTTTTCTGTACTTTAGGCTGTTTCTTTCATGTGAAAAGTTATTTGTATTTTTGAGTGACATTTGTGATGAACACGTTACTGTTTTACACGTCCCTCTAAGCCAGTGCCCTCTGACTGCCCGCGGTTTCTGGGGCTCCTGCGTTTGGAGAAATTTCTCGTAGCCGCCGCCGGGCCTCGCCGGCTGGTGGGCTGTTGCAGCCCGAGGCGCAGCTGCGGAGTCGCGGGGCGGCCTCGCGGTCGGCACCCCCCGGGCGCTCGCCGAGCTGTCAAAACGCCGGGGCCGGGTGGTCCCCCGGGCCGGCCGCCGGGCGGCGGGCAGAGGCCGGAGCCGGGCTGCTTTTGTCAGCCCGCCGCGGCTTTAACTTTGCTCGCCTGCTCCCACCCCGCCGGCCCGGGCTCCGGGGCCTCACCTGCGCGCAGAGCAGCTCGCTTACGGATTCTCTGGGTTTTTGTTCTAGTTTGGCTTTTTTTCCCTTCGGATGGGGTGCATTCATTTAGGAATAGCATTGTTAATGTTTGGTGATACATAGTGAAAATAGGAGTGTGAACCCAGGCTGAGAACAGGGTGGGGGGAACCCCATGAAGCCCTGGACTGGGTATCTTTCTTGCTTTGCTATCCTTCTACTGTGAAAGCGATTCAGGGCCTTCGACTTGCCTCCATATTTTATGGCTAGCTCTTACCTAGCTGTGACCAATCGCGAGGGAAACAAGTACAGGATGTGTACAGTATTGCGTTAGCTCCTTTGTGATACAAAGTTAGGGGTTACTATATCACTCGCATTGTAGTGTCTGATATAAAATGCCACTGTTATTCCTGTATTAACAAATCCTGGAGAAGGAAGGTGCAGGTTTCAGTAATTTTAAACTTCTTTGCCACTTTTTTGGTATCCTTTAAAGGAACACATAGGAAGCCACGGTAGGGTTTTAACTTCATTACTTCCCATTTTCAGTGTTTCATGGTTTCTTTGTGAACATTAATTTTGGATTATTACATGTTTTAGACTTGCTTTTAAATTTTTTCTCTATAAAGAGTAGACCTATCAGTGTTGTTCTCACCCCTGCACATGTGTGTGTGTGTATGTGTACGTGTACACTTCCCCTGAAATTGCAGTGAGCTCATTTGTATTAGTGCGGCTCCTGAGTACACCGGAAGAAAGGTTGGTTTAGGGTATTGTCACTTTATTTAATTTTTGTCGCTTATATTATGAAGGAGAAAAAGGTAGCCCTTTGAGAAATTAAAACTTTTCTACAGAATGACAGTAATTATCAATATAAAAATCCCAACACTTTGGAAGATGTTTAGAACAATTCTAAGTCTTGAAAGTTTTCTTTTTTAGATTTGAAAACTGGTACGGTAGTCCTTACAGGTAATTTAGTCTAGTGGTAACTTGGATGGCTCCAAACTTTTTAGTGAATTCTTCAAAATTAGGTGTCTTTTGAAGAAGGAAATAGAATCTTCAGTCGTTTTAGAAACACGTAAATGGAAGCTAATATCAGAAATGGGATGCAAGGAGAGGGGTTTTCAATTGTGTAAATCCATACTGTGCTAAGATAGAGGCAGAAAAGGCCATATAGTTAGTTGGGTAGTGCAGACCCTGAAAGTGAAACTGATGTGTAACAAATGTAAATTAGGTTTGTAAATGTTAAAATTATGTGAAATTGCAAATAATCTCAGAAATGAAAATTAGTATCTTTGTGGAATGCAGTGGAGATAAAAGTGTTTAAACTGCCAGTGTTATTTAGATGATCAGTAAGTGGGTTGTTTTACCTTAGAGAAGATGCCTTATGGCAGTAGTTTTTAAAAGTAGGTTAGTGTATCTGTTTTGGAATAAAAGAAAAAGCTAACTATGGACCAGTAAATACACATTCTTTTGAGTTTAAATTTTTAAATATTTAATAATTAGGTAAATATTTCTTGTTTTATAGTGTTAGATCATTTTTATGTTTTAATCACATTTGAAAAGTATATGCGGTTACTGATTTTACAGTAACTATTGTTACTTTAAAATTATGTATATGGAACTTCCCTAGTGGTCCAGTGGCTAAAAGACTCCAAGCTTCCAGGGCAGGGGGCCCAGGTTCGATCCCCGGCCAAGGAACTAGATCCCACATGCCGGAACTGAGTTTGCACGCTGCAACTAAGTACCAGTGCAGCTAAATAAATTAAAATATATATATATGTTTTCAACCTAAAGTCAAAAAATTTGAACTGAAGCTGTTAACCGTAGAGGCAGGGTTTGAAAAGTGGGTGTGAAAATGGGAAACTGTTAAGGGGAGCGGTGACATTTGCACGTGTCTCAGAGTTCTCGTTGCAGTAAGGACTGCCACTTGGTCTTGGCAGAGGTGCAGGTCTCCCACTGGTGCGGGAGCTCCTGTGGCTGGGCAGGCACTACCAGTGCCTGGAGTTATTTCTCTGTTAAGGTTAAGGAAACTCCCTGAAGCTTTGGTTTGTTCTTTTCTTCCTGGGAATATATGTCCGCATTACTCAGTTGGGAAGCCAAGGAAGCATTCCACCCTGTTTCTTACCAAGTCAGTAAGGTTGATGCTCAGCGTGGGGGTGGGGGTGGGGGTGGCACAGGAGCAGCAGGTGGCGGGGATAGGGTTTCTGGGGCTGCATCCTTGACCTTTTCTGAATAAACCCCTTATACCCTGAACCAGGCTTCTTCTCAGAGGTCAGTTAGTGTTACTAGAAAGTCACTGGAGCATTATTGTAGGAAAAAAGGAGGCCCAACCAGTGGTGTCTTCCCAGGGAGCGGCAGACTGGCAGTGCTGCCCGGACCGTTGCTCTCCTGTGTTGGTAAGCACGTTTCCCTGCCCCTTGGAGTTCTCATTTCCGTGGCTGTGCACTTGAAATCAGCAGAACAAAAACAAAAAAACTGTACTGTGTGTTTAATAAAACAGGAGTTTATAGTTGAGGGATACCACTATTTGTGCTTTTTGAGATGATGCAAATTTGTAAGTTTTATGATAGTTATTCTTTCTCTTATCACGGAATTAGATACGTGGAAATTTCTGGTAGTTCGTGGTCTGTAGGACTTACTGGGCACTGAGATGTTTTAATTTACCTGGAGCTCATCCTGGAATGGCAGCCTCTCTCATCTCTGAGGTGGGCTCATTAGTTTACTGTTGCTGCTGTTGGTCGTCTTCATGGAATCTCTTGTCTTTCAGAATGTATTTTTAGTCTAAAATGCAAATTATATTTGATATAATACGATTATTAATATGTAAACTTGGTCAACATGGATTCCCATGAAAGTTTAAAAGTATTACAACAGTTTGCTTTCTCATTTTACAAATAGTGGTTTAGTACATTTTCCTATTGTCAGGTAATTCTGCCATGCCAGATTTGTGATCACTTTGCAGGGTGACAAGACACACTCCTCTAACCTCTCCTTTGCCTTTTGGCAAAACTGCAAATTATTTATTTCCCAGGCCATAGTCAGATTTTCTCTGGGCAGAGAGCGATTGTCCAACCTTGTATTCTTGAGGCATTTGTGGTTATGACTGAGGGGCTTCAATGAAACTTAACTGACCTTCCCAAGTGAAAAAGATCAGTTTTTTGTTATAGAGAACTTCAGATACTCTCACCTGTTGAGGAGGTGTGTGAAACCCTTGACAGCATTCCACATAGTTTTTCATGTATGAGACAGTTGGACTGAACGTAATTTGTAGCTGATACAGAATAAACTTTCTAAGCTCTGTGTGTGTGTGTGTGTCCCTCCCATCCCCCCTCCCTCTCTTTTATAAAAAAAATTGTTTTGGCCAGTCTTTTAATTTCAACAAGCAGTTAATCCCGTCCTCTTTTATTTTAACATTTTCTGTATCATGTTTGTGCTGCAGTGTTTATTTTCAGAACTTCTTGGCAGTGTAAGTTCAAAAATTGTGGAGTGAAATAGGGATGATTTTTTTTTCTTCTGTTTGGTGATGGCCTGCATATAAATGTATACTTGTGGTTAGTGTGAGTATTCAGTAGAAAGATTAATCTTGAATTTGTAATTGGCGGTATCAGTCTCTCCATTTGCAGAATTTAAAGGAATTAACACAGGTTAAGAGAAGCAGGAATGACACAGCTCTTTTTGCACTTTGTCTAGAAAAAGCCTCATGTAAAAGACAGGAAAATTGTTTGACTTTGCTTCTGCTATTAATTTTGTAATAGTAACTATGTATGATGCACAAATGTGGCAACTGTTTAAGTCTGAGAAATACTCTTTTGTAACTTTTTAAATCTTTTATGTGACACCTTATTCAGAGAGCATGTATGTGCCAATTGTATGCTGGGAGGGGCAGTCAAATCTGGAAGAAGGTTTACTGTGGCCCAAAGGGTCCCTAGAAATGTGGAGGAAGCAGTGCATGAATTACACCTTGAAGAGTCTACAACATTTAGCCAAATCGGGTGAGAAGCAAGTTGGGTGGGTGTTCCGGGGCAGCAGAGTGAATAAAATTATTGAGGGAAGTGTAAAAGGTGTTTTCTTGGTGGGGTGTGACTGGAACAGAGGCTTAATGTGGGGTTTGGGGCCAACCTGTGATGGTCCTTGAATGCAGGGCTAATGAGTTTGGGCTTCATAGTCCAGGCATTATAAACTGTTTACAGGGACCAAGTAGGTAATTTAAATGAGTTGCATGCAGCTTGTAAGCTCCTGAATGACAGCTGACATCTTTGAGGCCTTAAGTTTAGGAGAAAATGGTGAGTAAAAGCAGTCTGAAGCGTCCCAGGGGTCTTGGTGCCTGGCTTAGGAGATGCTGAGAGACAGGTCTGGCCGATGGCTGCCACATGAGACCGTGAGGTGCTGCTAGGTACTCTGGTTTTTCAGCAGAGGTTGAGAACTTGGATCTTCGTGTGAAATCTCTTGACTTGTAAGTACTTTCAATTAAGATCTACAATGCTATTTGAAACTATAGCTTGTGGGCTAGGTTTAAATCTGTAGACCACCAGTGGGCAAGTTCTCCACCTCTGCGTTATACCTGGACTATTATATTTAGATGTCTGCGGCCTTCCCGAGGACAGGAACGGACGGCTATTATTATATTATTCTGTATTCTGCGTCCATTTTGTGGTTGAATGTAGGCACTTGATACTCGATGATGGCTACTTCAGGAAAACCATCCTGGTAATAATATGAAGAGAAGGAGTTTCATGGAGGCAGAGATACAGGATGTTGCGTCACCCTGGTGTGCGGTGATGAAGGCAGGGGGTAGATCACTGGTAGCGTGGATGGAAAGTAGAGATTTCAGTCAATGCAGAGGGAGAGTTCTGAGTGTCTGGCATAGGTGTCTACAAGACAGAAATGTCTAGAGTATTGGAGGGTTTGGGAGTAGAGTTTAGGAGCTAGGTTAGGATGTGTGTGTATTCAGTTGTGTCCGACTCTTTGTGACTCCGTGGACTGTAGCCTGCCCAACTCCTCTGTCCATGGGATTTCCCAGGCAAGAATCCTGGAGTGGGTAGCTATTTTCTCCTCCAGGGGATCTTCCCGACCCAGGGATCCATTGTTGTCTCCTGCACTGGCACGCAATTCTTTACCACTGAGCCACCTGGGAATCAATCCCTAGTATGATTTACTTGAAATCACTGAGACTATGTGGACTGTGTGGAAAACAGTAAAAGGCTTAGAAGGCTTACTTACCCTTAGGAGATGGGGAAAAGGGTCAAGAAAGCCTATAAAGATGAGAAATGAGATCAGAATACATTCCCAGTTGAAATGGGCCAGTGTATGCATGCAGACACGCTCATGGCAGTGGAGGAAGGCAGAGAGCTAGTAGAGAAGAACCGGCAAGAACAAAACGCCCGTCCATGGACTACCATGTAGTTTTGTTTTTAAACCATTTTTCTTTTAAATTTAAGTATAATTAATTTAGAGTGTTGTGTTAGTTTCAGGTGTACAGCGAAGTGGGTTTAGTTATGTGTGTGTGTATACTTTTTTTAGATTCTTGTTTTAGATTCTTTTTTTTTTGTTACAGGTTATTAAAAATACTGAATATAGTTCTAGATCTTTGTTGTTTATTTATACAGTTATGTATATATTACATAACGATGTTATGTAATTGTTATTTATTTTATATGTAGTAGTATGTACATGTTCATCCGAATACCCTAATTTGTCACCCCCCATTCCCTTTGGTAACCATAGATTTGTTTTCTATGTCTGTGAATCTATTTATGTTTTTTAAAAAAGTTCATGTATATTATTTTTTTAGATTCCACATTTAAGTGCTGTCGTGACACCGCTGGCTTACTTCACTTAGTATGGTCGTCGATGTGTCCATCCATGCTACTGCAGATGGCTTTGTTCTGTTCCTTTTCATGGCTGAGGATCAGTCCGTTGACAATCACTCTTCATTGTCCACTCGTTTGTGATGGATGTCTAGGTTGCTCCCATGCTTTGGTCATTGTAAATAGTGCTGCTGTGAACATTGGGGTGCGTGTATCTTTTCAAGTTAATTTCCTCCAGATGTTTGTACAAGAGTGGGATTGCAGGATCATACATCATATAGTTTTTGTCAAAACAGAGAGGTTGACCTGTGGGTACCAAAATGGGAGCATATCTGGGATACATTTGTTGACTTGAGGAAACATTTTCTCAGGAGTTGCAAAGCAGTAAGTTTATTACTAACTCTGTTTTGTAAAAAGCATACAAACACCCACTATATATATATATTTCCTGTATAGAAAATGATTGGAGGAATACATAATGAATATTAATACATATATTTTCATATGTACATTTATGCAATATTTAAAAAGCCAATAAATTTAAAACCATAGTCACTTTTTACAAATGAGAAAAGTAAGTTCTTGGATGTTACTGATTATAGAGTTAAGAGCAGGTGAATTCAAATCCAGGTTCTACTACTTGCTAACTATTGGACTTTGGGAAGTAACTTTCCTGTACTTTTGTTGCCTCATTTGCAAAGTGGTCATACTACCACATCTAGTTTAGGATTGTTGTGAATTTATTTGTGTGTATAATTCAGACCGTGTCTGGCACAAAGGAAATGCTAGCCTGAGGTGGTATTACAAGAATCTGCTATTAGTGTTACGGCTGCTGTCCTCAGTGGTCCTCAGGTGTTATTGTGACATCATTGAATATTACTGGCTGACATGTGATGAGGTACCAGACTCACTCCAGAAACACCATGGTGTCAAAAATAAGCTGGTAGTTATGGCAGGGGGAGCCGGGCGATAAAGAGTGTCCATCTACACAGCTCTCCCTGATAAAGAGAAAATACGACAAAGCTTAGTAAGCAGAAATCTGTATAGGATATTTTTTATTATGAATAACATGAAAAACAAAGCAAAGCAACTTTCTAGAAGCTATGTATATATACAAAAAATAGATATATAGCAATGTTATTGAAGAATCATTAAAAAAATTGTATTACCCAAACTTGTGAATGTTGTCATGCTGCTGCGGCTGCTAAGTCGCTCAGGCGTGTCTGACTGTGCGACCCCACAGACGGCAGCCCACCAGGCTCCGCCGTCCCTGGGATGCTCCAGGCAAGAACACTGGAGTGGGGTGCCGTTGCCTTTTCCAGTGCATGAAAGTGAAAAGGGGAAGTGAAGTCGCTCAGTCGTGTCTGACTCTTCATGACCCCACAGACGGCAGCCCACCAGGCTCCTCTGTCCCTGGGATGCTCCAGGCAAGAACACTGGAGTGGGGTGCCATTGCCTTCTCCGGAATGTTGTCCTAGTGGTCTTTTTATTTTACATCTCTGCTGACCACAGTTTTATTAGCAGGTCTCCCTAGAGGAGATGGGTTATTAGGTGGTTTTAAAATGATTTCTTAGGTCTTTTTAGACCAAATCACTTTTAATCTTTACACCTCAGTGTATGTAAGCGATTTACATTAGTAACAATATAGTTGATTGTCATGGTGAAGTTTGTGTGGTTTGGGTCTTAAGTGTTCTACTGGAGCCTAGGAAAAAAATCTTTCTTGATTTCCTGATCTTTGGGGATCCTAATGACATGCAGACGTATTTGGAGTAAGCGCCTGGTTGCATGTGAAATAACAATATGAAACATACGAAAGAATAACCGTAGTTTTTACCTTAGAACTCTCATCAGTGAATTGTTCTACTAGGGTCAAAGCATTTGGTTAGTATGGCCACGTTTTTCTCCTGTTAGAGTTATGTGCTTAAAGAGTTGTAACTCAGTCTCCTAGCTGAGTTCAGCCACGCATCGTCTTGCTTGTTGAATCCAGCTTCAAAACTGACTCTCCTGAGATGAGCAGAGGAGCCAGTCAGCTGAGCCCTGCCCAGACTGCAAAATTACGAATAAATAAAATGGTTGTTGTTTGAATCTGTTAGACTTTGTTGTGGTTTGTTTCATAGCAGTATAGGATGGAAGCAGGTGACTTTTGTGGGGTCAGAGACTTTTAAGAATAAAAAATCCTTGAGATACAAATGATAAAATTATTATTGTTTTCCAGCTTTCACTGAGATACTTTTTAAAA
>ML661902.1:27313844-27331174 GCA_007570785.1 Antilocapra americana | reverse complement strand
CAGGCAGTTCTGAGTGATGCCCGTCAGTGCAGCAGCAGGGTTCTCCTGCAGTGATGGCAAAGTGAAGAGGGATTGAGGAGAGCAGCCGACTGCGGAGAGGAGGAAGGATGCAGGGTCACGTGACTGACCCCAGGGCGGGTCTGGGAGGGCTTGCCGACTTCACATGACAGCAGGCTGCTGGAATGAGATTTTTCCTGGTTTTCTCTTGACTCACTGTGGCTTCCCCACCCCTGCTTCTCAGGTTTTCACTGACTCAGTCTGAACCTTACTTGTCTTCTGAGTCAGAGCATTAAAGGACTTCCTTCTCAATCCTCTAAAATCTTACACTGCTTTAGGTTAAAATTAATGTTTGTTCACTTCACAGTGTTACAGTCCCTGATTATCTGAAGAGTTCATGGTTGGAGAACTTTTATTTGGGAGTTCACAGGGCTTCCTGGAAGCTTCCACTTTCTCAGCTCCTTATGAAGTAGAGTATTCTGTCATTTAACAAAAGATCATCATTACTAAAACAAGTAAAGCCCATTTGATGTAACACAAGCACATTTCCCACAAACTCTGGGACGGGTGTGACTCCCATTGGGGTGTTGGATCTGTGCGTTGGGACAGACCTCACCCGGTCTTGGAAGCATGAGCTCCCCAGAGCCAGCGCTGAGGGGAGCATTTGCTTCCTGCCCTGTGGGGTCAGGGCCCGGCCCTGGGGAGCCCTGCCCTGGGTGCGCAGGGGGCTGAGGTCACGCCTTGTCCTTCACTGTCCTCCGGTGGCCGCACTCCGGGGTCCTCGGGGTGCTGTCCCGACCCCCCCCCCCCGCCACACGGGATGCCCATCGCTGTACCCTGTGAGTGGTGGGGGCGGGGGGCCTCCCCAGGACTAGGGCTGACTATTCGCACAGGAGGAAGAGCTGCCCCTCGCGTCCTCTGCGTGTCTCCTGGCCCCTGGGCTAGTGTTTCCTCCCTGGTACGTGTACTGTTTGGACTGGGTGACCTGAAAGGCCATTGCCAGTCCCCTGGGTGTGAGTGCCGAGGGGCTGAGGCTGGGCAGGTGGGAGGCCGGGGAGGCCAGGCCTGGGGGTGGTGGCCCAGCACCCAGAGCACAGGGCGGATGGGGCAGCCTTCCCCACCCTGTGACACCAGCCGGCCCCTCCAGGCACCCCTTCCAGCTGGTCTGCTCTTTCCTCTCTAGATAAACACACCAGAGGGTGGGACATCAGTTTCTCATTTCACATTTCCAGTCAGTTTCAGTGAAAGCTTCTCCCTTGGCCCAAGTCCTTCCTGGTAAAGCCGTTCTCTTTTTAGAGGGAACATGGAGATCCCCGTTTCCCCTCGCGGTTGGGACCTCACGTTTGCCAGTGGCTGTCCTTGCTGGACTCATTGCCCTTTAGAATCATGAGGAGTTGTAGGGAGAGTCTTAGGTTGTAGAAGAATGAAGAGAATAGGACAGTTTTTTTCCTAATCAAGGTTTAGCTGTCTAAGGGCTCAGCTTTATTCTGTCTTTTTTGGTGGAAAACATCCCAAGTTGTTGAATGTATTCTTAGAAAAAAAATAAAGGCGCTCCCAGTGGAGACAGTCACCTTTCCTGATGACTGGCTGCTGAGGCAGCTGTGTTTGCGGGTTCCCTTGTGTTCCACTTGTGGGGGGCATGGGGGGCAGTGGGTAACCAGGCGGAGGCAGATCCTGCCTTCCTGGGCCCTCCAGTCCAGTGTGTGGGGGGCGGCAATGGCAGGGACAGATGTGGGCGCGGGCAGGCTCCTGACCAAGTCACATGGCTGGGGGCGCAGGGTGCCTCGCCTGGGGCCCTGCTCTGGAACACCACATTCAGGCCCGAGGCACTGAGAGAGGGGTGTCTTGGGACTGAGGGGCGCACGGGGTGTTGTGGGGAAGGGGCAGCAGCAAGCTCTGTGAGTCTTTAGGTTCTGTTGAACAATGGTCAGTCATCAGCAGGGAAGTGATGGGATGGTGTTGGTTTGGGAGAAGGTAGTGCTGGGGGGCTGGAGGGTGCATGCGGGCGAGCACCCCAGGGTGGGATGGGGGCTCTGTGACTGCCTAATGGGGTGGGCTCTTGGGGGCGGTCTCAGGCGGCCACTGTAGGTCACCGAGTGGGGGCAGGGCTCTGAGTGGGTGCCCACCCCGCAGTCGCTGAGTGTGGGGACCCCATGGGCCGGCCAGCCCTCCCAGGGCCAGATGCTGATTGCTGGCATGGGAGGAGAGGTCATCTTACTCTTTCTAAGGTTTGGAGTAGTTGTGTTGTCTTACTTCAGAATCTACCGGTTCATTATTACCA
The DNA here is from genome assembly GCA_007570785.1 of Antilocapra americana. NCBI lineage: Eukaryota > Metazoa > Chordata > Mammalia > Artiodactyla > Antilocapridae > Antilocapra > Antilocapra americana. Next base: position 27,328,896 of record ML661902.1, on the reverse strand, counting down.
TGAAAAAGCAAATGTTATCTTAAGAATTATAATGAATCTGTTTTCTTCAAGCTACCCATAATACTGACTTCTGAGAGAATCTTAATATGAATTGTGTTTAAAATGAATCCCTGATGGTGTTTTGGTTGTTGTGGTTTTGCTTTGCAGCCTGTTTTAAGAGTGTCGTGACAAGCTGCTTGCTCCCCAGTGGGCACAGCTCATGGAATCCTGGCGGTAACGTCCTGTATTCTGAGGGGCACTGGAGCTCTAGGCTGAGGCAGTAGAGCAGCCTTCAAAATGCTGCTGCCCGGCTCTTCCCAGTGAGCTCCGGTTTCCTCCCAGTAGGAAACCACCCTGGGGTCAGCTGGCTGCTCTGAAGTGTGACACTTGTTTGAAAACCTGAAACAGCAGTAGATGCTTGTGAGAACAGTCCATTTGGTCGCATCTCTGCCTCAGACTCTGCAGCGGAGCTGTGAAGCCTGTCCATCACTGCTCCCCTCCCCACCCCACCAACTCATCCTGCAGTCTCCCCCTGCTCCGCCCACATCACAGGCAGTGCTCCTCCAGAGGGTGACCTGGTGCAGCACCATCACCCTTACCCGTGCTCCCTCCCCGGGTGGGAGGCGGCACCCCCAGCACCCCCCCATGCCTGCCCCACAGCCCCTCCCGCTTTCCAGATACCAACGGATGATCTTTAAAAAGAGGTTAATTTTTTTTGAAACGGTCTAAAGGTTACAGAAAAGCTGCAGATAGCAGTATAAAGAATTCCCTCAACAGTTTGAGGGTGAGTTGCTTACATAACCCCCCCCCCGAAGGTTGAGTGTGTGCTCCCTGGACCCCGTGGTCTGCACCCCCAGATCAGGACTGTAGCACTGTTCTCCCGCAGCCCCGCAGTCCCACCTTCTCCTGCAGCAGAGGGACCGAGGTCCCAGACCCCTGCGTGTCTGTCCTGTCTCCCTCCCTCTGCGGGGGTGCGCCTGACTGTCGCGGCTGAGCCCTCTGTAAGCCAGTCATTCCGTGGGCTATCTCCACAGCTTAGGCTTCCGTCCTGGGTCCTCGTGACGGAGTTCAGGGTACAGACCTCGGTGATTCTCGTTGTGTCCGCTGGGTGGCGCAGTCTCGCTCTGATCCCGGGATCTGCGGAGTGTCTGCCAGGCTGCGCTGTGAGGTCGCTGTTTCTCTGTTTGATCCATTAATACCTGTTTGGATGTGCTTTGGATCTGTAAATATCCCATTTCTCATCAGATTTTAAAATCTCTGATTAATTTGTTATCCGTGTGTTCCTGAGTTTGTTTTAGTTAATGGGCTGGATGATCTGTGACTATTGAGTGTTTCCATTCGCTCTCATTCTTTGAGTGCTTGCTTACTTTTGGGCACAACAGGGAGCTCCAGGCTCACCTGTGCTTGCCTGACCCAGCTCTGGAATCCACGGAGGAGCCCTGGTTCCTTAGCTGCAGAATGGTGTTTAGAAATCAAAATCTCTCCCTAATGATGCTTCTTGTTGAGGTGATGCTGCCTCCTGGCCCTCCATGGAGACAGAGCGGGGCTTGGGTGTGTGTGTGTGCACACCCATTACGTCCACACGTTGAAAACCGTGAGTTCTCACTGCTGCCTCCACTTCTAATCCAGTTCTGCAGGGTCTGTTCTCCCTTTTCCGACAGTCATGAACCTGGCTCCCATTGTCCTGAGTCTGTTTACTGAGGCCATCAGGGTTTCCGTGTGTAACAAGCCCCCTGTCCCTGCTGTCACCATGTCCCCCGCATGGATGTCTTCCTCACCCCAGCATCGCCCAGTTTGGGCTCTGAAACCTGCTCCTTGTTGGGCTCTGCCCAGGGGGCACCGGAGGGAGATGGAGGGGGCTGGAGGAAGGAGAAGGGCCTGACAGCTTCCTGCCGGCTCCTCTTCCTTCCAGGTGGATTTGTGAACCCTGGGCAGAGGGCTCTGTACAGCTGAGACTCCTTCTCGACTTTCAGAGGTGAATCTGGGCTCACCTCTGCAGGGGACGCCTGGCCCCCTGCTTCCTTCTGGTGGGAAGTGTCTTCTGGTCGTGGGCTGCGGGCCGTGGCTTGGATGTTTTCCCACGCTTGCAGAGACCCTGGCAGTGGCTGGCCAGTGCCTCTCTCGGCTTGTGGCCTCCAACCCCGGCGACCTGCCTTGGTGCTCAGAGGCCCCGGCGACCAGCCCCAGCTGCTGCCCACCCTCCGAGTCCCCGTGGTGCGGAGCCCCGTGCCCAGGGCCTCACCAGTCCAGCTTCTTCCTCAGTTCTCCTGGTTCCCAGGTATCTCGGCTGCTTCCGGCTCCTGCTGTTGTTTTGTGGTAATCCCACACGCTTCCATCTTTTCAGTTACCTAGCTACCAGCCCTTTCTGTTACATTTTCCTCAAACACCCCTGGGGTTTCTGTCTGTTGACGCTGCCCAGTCCGGACAGTGGGGTCCCCTTGCCTTTGTGCTGAGACTGGCACCCCGCTTCCCCTTTCCGTGTCTTTCTCAGTGGTTTCTGGCCTCTCAGTGCTGCTGTGGTTACAGGGAGGTCTGCTGCTGTGATTTCCTGTTCAGGTTCTAGCTAATGCAGTCTCAATGATTTTTACCTAGTACTGTAATATTTTTACTATGTCCTCAGAACTGTTTGGAAATATTTAGCATTCTTCAGAAATACTGCTTTCCTTCTGGATTCTTTTTTGTGCTCTCTATTTTAAAAATTAGATTTTGTTCTCATAGTTAATTTCCTATTGCTTGAATCTTACTTCCTTTATCTTTTCAAGCTTTCATTTGGGGTGTTTCCATGGTTCTTCCCCTGTTTATCAGACTGGGCCTGATAAATCCATGTTCATGCATTTCAGGGAGGTTGTTCAGAGCTGTGTAGAATGCATAAGCAACAAAAATAGGTTCTATCGAAAGAGTAAGGGGACAACTTGAGGAACATCAAGTACGACCGTTGATGTGGAAAGAAGAGACGCCGAGAAAGCCAGTTGGGTCTCCTCTGCCACAAGGGCCTCCCGCTTCCCTGCCTCCACCCTCGCTGCTGATGGGTCCCTGAGGAGGAGGGGCTTTTGCCTATTTTATGGAAAATTTAGTCAGAGGAGCAGATGCCTTTTCTGAGATAGCAGGGCTACCAGGTGTCCCACTTAGAACTTGACTCCCCTGAATGGAAGGAAACCGGGACTTTCCCTAGTCCCTACAGCCGCATGGCCACCTCCTGCCGATTCCGGAGGAGTGAACAGACCTCCGTGATGTTTCCCTGGACCATTTACGTGCTTATAGATCGTTACCACCAGAAATCGAGACAGGTGCTTCACACCAGGTTCTGGAGGACTCTAAACAACAGATGAATGATGGGGTGACTGTTAAAAAACCTTTTAACCAGAAATAGGGTTGACTATCAGATCTTTAAAGAGTCATGACTTTCTGAGCCCTATTAATAGAATTATATGAGAAGTGAAGTTGGTTTATTAAAAGTAATAATTGCTATAAAATAAAAATAGCACAATTCAGATGAAAAGAGGCAGCAGAGTGGAGGCCTGGTGTTTACCGTTGTTATGTCTGACAAAGCCGAAGTACTAAAGTACAGTTGATTAAAAAGGATGCAGCAGATGCCATAAGATCATGAGGTCAGTGAGCAGATGTCGTGAATGGATAGTTAGCATCCCAGGGCATACAGCCGGATATGGGAGAACATTACCTCACCAGGCGTCAAAGAATCTTTTAATTTTGAAGGAAGATGAGGCATCAGTGTGGGGTGGAAGGCAGGTTAGGAACCAGATAAAATGTTAGTGGCCAGAGGAGAGTCTTGGAATTTCATCCTAAAGATTAACTTAAACTAGTTAAAAAAAAAAGAAAAATTCTGTGTGCATGAAAAGTTTATTGCAAATTTATTCATCATAAGGAAATAATTTTAAATAATTAAACCTTTAACCTCTGCATTAAGTGGACACACAATTTTAAGTTGTGGGTGTGTCAACTTACTGAAATATTCTGCAACTGTTAAAATGACAGTTGAGTGGTTTAGAAACATGAAAAATATAAGAAATTAAAAGCAAAATATAAAAAACGGCTACATGCACATTCACTGTCTGGTCAAGGGCTGGAATGGGAACATGGGAAGTTACAAGGATTTGTGGCACAGTTGGGTGCAGCTGTCTTTGATCTCCATGAACACTGGTGTTGGACTGGTGCGTTTATGACTGCGGCCAGCAGGCTATGAGTCTCCGGGGCTTTTGCAGCAGAGCGCAGCATGCTGTGTGGAACCCCCACCAGGAGGAGCGTCCACCGGGCACACGCCGCCTGTGTGAGGCTCAGCTTCTTCCCAGGAGTTCCGCAGCATCGCCTTCCCAGGCTTGCTCTTCTGCTGGGGGAGTAGGGCCTGTCGGCTTTGTCGCGAGTATCTTCTTCACTGTAGAACAAAGGTACCATTTGGTTCCCTGAGAAGATGCCGAGAGAGGTGATGGCCTTCAGTGACGGTTCAAGTCTGTATTTCCATGAGGATTCCTGGGAGTGGATATTTTGGGTGATGTTTGAAATAAATCATGAGGCGCCATAGGTGACCTTTTAAGTTCTAGCTCAAGGGTTTCCTTTAGCCTTCCTTCCCCCCTAAGTAATTCAGGCCCAGTGTGTTCTGTTTCCTGATCTCAGTGCTGATGGGTATCTATAGTGGTGGCAGTGGTAGGAGCCGAGAACCTTCTGCTGCTCTTTGTTCCTTGGATCAGCGAACCTTGCTTGTCAAACCTTGGTGGACTAAGCCCCTATTTACGGAGAGAAAAATTGAGTTAGATTACGAATGTGGAGCTCAGTTGGAAGTCCAGAAAAGATGAGATTTGTCGGTTGTGGGGGAGATGATGTAGGTGCCCATGCAGTTATAACAGACAACACAGAGACACCTCATACGTTTGCCCATGTCCCCCCCTGGGGAGTGCTGGCAAAGCCGTCATCGTGGAGGACCTGAAAGAGAACTATGGAGAACAAGTCCAGGTCGGCAGGACACGGCTGTAGGCCTAAGGGTGTGAGCCAGGCGAGGGCGGGGCAGACGGCGTCCACGCTCCGTCCTGCGTCAGTGGGGCTCCCGGCCCTGGGGCTGCTCTGACAGCTCACCACCAGCTGGGGCCCCGGAGCAGCAGAGAGTCCCTGTTCCCCCGCAGCCCTGGGGCCAGAAGTCCCAAGTCAGGGGGTCAGCGGGGCCGTGCCCCTTCTGAAGGCCCTTGGGGAGAGCCCGTCCCTCCCTCTCCTGGCGTCCGGATGCGGCAGTGGCTGCAGGCACCCCTTGCTTGTAGCTGAATCCCTGGACTCTGCCTCCGTCTTCACGTGACTCCCCTCGGTCTCTCTGGTGTAGGTTCTTTGTATGTGGACACCAGGTGTGCTGGGTTTAGGGCCCACCTCGTTCCTGTTTGGGGCCGCCTCTTAGCTTGATGACATCTGCAGAGACCCCACTTCCAAGTCAGGTCACATCCACAGGTGTTGGGGAGGCACTCTCCAACCCGGTCCATGTTCCACAGAAACCTGGCTCCGTTTTCTTCCTGAAGTGTGGGTGATCACGCAGTGAACTTTGAGAATGGCGTGCGGCCCGTGTGGGGGCGCAGTGCTCCCAGCCCTGCCCCCCGGCACCACCAGGGGCTCCAGTGCCTCGAGGTGGTTACCGGGAGTCGGGAGAGTGCCTGGAGCCCTGCAGCTGCACTGTGGCCCTGCAGGCTGATGCGGGGCACCCAGAGCTCGCGGACCTGGCCCACGGGGCCTGGCTGCCCTGCAGGAGAGTTGAGAGTCCCCAGCTTGCTCGGTGGGGAGAGCCCTGCTTGCTCTGTGGGCAGAGCCCTGCTCTCCTGAGTTTCCCAGGGGCCTTTGTTGTGATGTGTTTGTTACGACACATGTCGAGGTATGTCTGCCAGTGTGAATGCCTGCCTCGATCTGGCGTAAACACTGGCTCTCCGGGTGCCGTGACTTCTCAGATGCTGGTGTTTAGTTGCTATGTTGGGTCTGACTGTGCAACCCCACAGGCCGTCCATGGCATTTCCCAGGCAAGAATACTGGCGTGGGCTGCCCCGTCCTTCTGCAGGACTGAGCCCACTTTTCCTGCGTTGGCAGGTGGATTCTTTACCACTGAATTGCCAAGGAAATCCTTACAGATGTTGCATGTTTTAAAAAGTATTCATTTATAAAGTAAACTGCTTCTAAACAAAGTATAACTTCTTAGAATGCCTCAATCAATAACACTTTTGTCTGTTATCAGCTTATTAGAGTAAATTGCTAATTTGATTTCTTTTCATTTGTAGCTAAACCATTTACACAACTGGTGAAGGAAATGCAGCTTCATCGAGACGACTTTGAGATCATTAAAGTGATTGGAAGAGGTGCTTTTGGTGAGGTAAGGTAGACTTCTTCCCTCCCCCCTCCCCCCTCCCTCCCATCCTTCAGTTTTGCCTAGCAACTCTTACCTAGCGTTTCTAGGGTCCTGTATGTTGATTCTGAGAGTTATTGGTATCATTTGGAGAGTTCTTGGTGGATCAAATCTGAAAGATAGAATTAAGGAGAAAAAAATAAAAACAGAGAGGTGGTGACTGGTGAATCACCCTAAATATTGTCTGGACCAAAATAGTTCTTTCCGACAAAGCAAGTTTTTTAAATTATCCATTTGTCAATTGAAAAAAGTCTTGGCAGTCATTCTAAAAAAAAGAACCATCATCTCAGCGGTGCTCACTGTTGATAGTGTGCCCGCTGCCCGTCAGTCTTCGTGGGGTTGTGAGTCCAGGCGTGTGTGGGTGTTGGTGCAAAGGACAGCAGCCTGTGCACCCGGTCGTCGGGCCTGAGCCGCTGGCTGACCTCCTATCTCCGCGCCCAGCACCCTCTGCGGGCCGCCCAGCAGTGGGCCCTTCACTGAACTGCGGTAACGCCGCTCCTTCGGTTTTGCCTCCGCGCTCCTGGGCCGGGAGCTGCGTGTGTTGGTGAGCCAAGCGCTCTGTCACGTCCCAGCCGCGCTTGTGCTGTGCCCGCCAGCGACCCCGCTGGGCGTGACTCGAGTGTTGCAGACTGTGAGGCAGCATTTGCTGTGCGCGGCATACACTTCACGTGGGGTGAAAGACACGCGGAAGGAAGCAGAGCAGGATTTGATGGGATGGCTTCTTTGCTCTGGAGTTTCTCATGACTGCTGAGGACTGGCATCTGTTTTAGGAAACACCTCGGCATGTTCGATTCCCCTTGCGCTGCCAGCGCGTGGTGATAGCCCTGCTGCCCGTGGCCGTCAGCAAAGCGCACAGGGAGGGAGCGCGGCCATGGACGCGCCTTCAGAGCCCGAGTGGGGCAGCCCGGCCTGCCGGCATGAACGTGGGTGACTGTGTGTCGTGCTCCGGTTTCTTCCTTGGAAACCCCGGCCTCGGGTCAGACCCCGGCCCCATGCTCTGTGGGCGGCCTGTCTCATCCTCATACCTTCCTCTCCCCACCAGCCCTGAGAGCTGACCTCTCCAGGCCGCAGGGGCAGAGGGCCGCCTGCCACCGGGGCCAGCTCTGACCCGGAGCGACCCCAGATGGGCCGTGGACTGGGGCAGGACGGGGTTGTTGGCTGTTGCTCTCAGATACTGAGGGGTACCTCCCCGTGAGATGCACAGATCTGGGTGAACAGTTCCAGTTGTGACAGCCGTCTGCTCCTCTGCAACCAGCTCCTATTCCCGGAGAAGTCCTTCCTCTTTTTCCTCAGAGCCTCCACCTCCCTGGAGCCCCGCCCTTCCCCAGCAGGGAAAAAAGGGAGCTCCGCAGAGAAACAGCAGATCTCTTTTCAAGCTAAAGCCCAGCTGAGTTCAGTATCCCTCCCACCGACCGTCTTCCCTGCACCAGGAGTGGGCCTGTCTGCTGGGCACGGCACTGGCCACACAGAGCTCCTCAGTGACAGCAGCCCTTTGGGGTGTCGGGTGGGGGCAGGAGGAGGCCCCAGGGCAGACCGGGGCGGCCTTGGGAGGAGAAGACGAAAGCACGAGAGAGGGCGTTGTTGAGCCAGAGCAGTTGATGGTAGGTTTAGCGCTCTTCTTTGCCAAAGAACTTGATGCAAAAGTCAGGTTCCGAGTTTCAGAGAAGGTGACACTGACCACCTTTCGGTTCCTCCTGGATCAAGAGAGACGCATCCGAGGAGTCCAGCCTTTGCTCCCTCTCTGGGTTTAGCAGCTTCTCTGCGTGAGGCACACAGTCAGCTGCCCCGGGCATGGGCGCCCGCACCAGTCCGCCTCACACAGTTCCTCCGGCCGGGTGTCCTCTGTCCACCAGGCCCGCCTGCACACGCGCGCCGCCCTCACCAGCGCAGCTGGAGTTCTGGGCTCTGTGGCTCGCTTTCCTGTCACTGCCGTTCCTCCTTGGAGTGGTCTTGTCATCACATACCGGACATGTGGCCCAGTTTCAACTTCTCTGTCTCGAAAGCGCCAGGCGGATCGTGGAAATGAGGACACCCTAATCATTACTGTGTCCTGAGTATTCTTCACACGTGGTGCTGGTTGAAAGATTGTTTGCTTGTGACAAGCCAGGGACGGGTGAGGGCCGTGTGCAGATCTGCCTTGTGTGTGTAGCTATACACAGACAGGTGTGTGTGCACCCGTGCACAGACAGGGCTGTGCACCTGTGCTCTGACACCATGACGGCGTCGTCTGAGAGCCCTGCCTGTAGAAAGAACTCACAGAGTCCGCTTGGAGTGAAGTATGACCCTCTTATCTTAAAATTGTAGTGGAGCTCAGCGAAATATTTCTAGGTTATTATTCAACCAGGGCTTGGAGTCTCAGGGTGTTGGCTTATTCCTGAGCTTTAAACACGTCTCTGTCCTCCCCTCAGTGTGGAGAGGCGGCCTGGGAGGTTCCTCCGACCCTGCACTGCAGTGGGGGCTCACTCCCTGGCTCCCAAGGTGCGGTGCCCAGGGCTTTGGCTTTGGACATGATGGCAGGTCCCCGAGGGTGACCATGTGCCAGGCACCACAGGCCTCATGTGCTTTCACAGACATGGAGAAGATCAGAGACTGAGGCCCAGAGTGGGGGGCCTGGCTCCAAGGTGGGCTGTGGGGGGCAGCACTGACCCCTACCTGTCTAACCCAAAGCCTGTGTCTAGCTACCCTGCCCTGCCGTGCCTTGTTCCTAGAATGACTTAAAGAAGCAAAGCTTTGAAAACTTTGTTTAGAAACAGGTTCAAATTAACAGAACAGCTGTGTGCATAGAACGGTTCAGAGATCCGTCCAGCCCTTTACTCAGATGCCCTCTTGTTGACATTTTATCTCATTTTCTTGATCGTGTTATAGCTGTGCAGCTCTTGCTTGAGCTCCCTCCCCTCTCTTTCCCTGCCTCTCTGTGTGTGTGTGTTATCTGAAAGTGGGCTGTGCCCTGGCAGGGCTCCTCTGCAGAGCTACACTCTCTTGTGATCTGCGTCTCATTCCCACAAGGTCTGGATCCTTGTCATTTTCAGAGTCTCATTCTTTTCCTCAAAGGTTAGCAGCTCTCCGTTGCTTACCAGGTTAGACCATTTCTGTACTAAGTACTATGTAGTTTTTTTTTTTTCCACTTGATATCTCACCCGCCCAGATTATAGCTAATTCCCAAGATACTCCTCACTTGATAACAGAGTGTGTGCCCAGAGTTCCTGTTCTTAAACATGTCGGAGAGCCCACTAAACGCTTATTTGTTGTCATTCTTAATTTATTCAGAGTTGAAGCGAATTTGGCCAGTGGTTTCTAAACCGGCAGTGAACAGGCAACAGCTTAGGTGTGGTATGAGGGGAACGGCCCTTGGAGTGGCAGTGACGCGGTGACCGAGGTGAGGGCCGGAGGGCGGTCGCGGCACTCTTGTGCAGGGAGCCCTGGCCGGGAGCGTGGCAGTGCAGGGCACGTACCTCCGACCCTCTGCAGGCTCTGGGAGGGTTATATATAATTGTGACCATCGTTGTAAGACAGTCCTTCCCAGCACATGCCTGAGGGAGTGAGGCTCTCCCCGTCTTAGTTGTGTTGCTTAACCCCTCTGCACCTCAGGTGGCACTCCTGTGAAGATAATAGACGTAGCCACACCTAGGACCATGGGGAGGGTTAGCTGAGGGAAAGTGGGTCCACTGCTTGGCGTAGCTCTGGACATAGGAGGTGCGTGCCGGCTCCCGTGGTCGCTGCGATGGTGTTGCTGTCGGTGTTGATTGGAAAGCGGGGGAATGAGTGGCTCACTCTTGGAACTCTTCTGTCCCGCCCTGTGGGGCGGCCCCTGGCACCAGAGCCCAGGTACAGGGGTCACTGCCACTGCTTACAGCTTTGTGATGGGGACTTAGGGCAGTGAGGGGTTGATGACAGCCCTGATAAGCACGATGGTGCCGTCACTCAGCTAGAGCAGACCTCCTGGAACGCAAAGTCCGGTGGGCCTCAGGGAGCACCACTGTGAACAAAGCTAGTGGAGGTGATGGAACTCCAGCTGAGCTGTTTCAAATCCTAAAAGATGATGCTGTGAAAGTGCTGCACTCGATATGCCAGCAAATTTGGAAAACTCAGTAGTGGCCACAGGATTGGAAAAGATCAGTTTTCATTCCACTTCCAAAGAAAGGCAATGTTAAAAGAATGCACAAACTACCGCACAATTGCACTCATTTCACACGCTAGTACAGTGATGCTCAAAATTCTCCAAGCCAGGCTTCAACAATACGTGAACCATGAACTTCCAGATGTTCAAGCTGGATTTAGAAAAGGCAGAGGAAATAGAGATCAGATTGCCAATATCCGTTGGATCATCGAAAGAGCAAGAGAGTTCCAGAAAAACATCTATTTCTGCTTTATTGACTATGCTAAAGCCTTTGACTGTGTGGACCACAGCAAACTGGAAAATTCTGAAAGAGATGGGAATACCAGGCCACCTGACCTGCCTCCTGAGAAATCTGTATGCAGGTCAGGAAGCAACAGTTAGAACTGGACACAGAATAATGACTGGTTCCAAATAGGGAAAGGAGTAAAACAAGGCTGTATATTGTCACCCTGCTTATTTAACTTATATGCAGTGTACATCATGAGAAACGCTGGGCTGGATGAAGCGCAAGCTGGAATCAGGATTGCTGGGAGAAGTATTAGTAACCTCAGATATGCAGATGACACCACCCTTATGGCAGAAAGCAAAGAGGAACTAAAGAGCCTCTTGATAAAAGTGGAGAGTGAAAAAGTTGGCTTAAAACTCAACATTCAGAAAACTAAGATCACAGTCCCATCATTTCATGGCAAATAGATGGGGAAACAGTGGCCCACTTTATTTTTGGGGGCTCCAAAATCACTGCAGATGGTAACTGCAGCCATGAAATTAAAAGACGCTTGCTTCTTGAAAGAAAAGTTATGACCTACCTAGACAGCATATTAAAAAGCAGGGCCATTAGTTTGCCAACAAAGGTTCATATAATCAAAGCTATGGTTTTTCCAGTAGTCACGTATGGATATGAGAGTTGGACTATAATGAAAGCTGAACGCTGAAGAATTGATGCTTTTGAACTGTGGTGTTGGAGAAGACTCTTGAGAGTCCCTTGGACTGCAAGGAGATCCAACAAGTCCAACCAAGGAGATCAGTCCAGAATATTCATTGGAAGGACTGATGCTGAAGCTGAAACTCCAATACTTTGCCCATCTGATGCAAAGAACTGACTCATTTGAAAAGACCCTGATGCTGGGAAAGATTGAAGGTGGGAGAAGGGGACGACAGAGGATGAGATGGTTGGATGGCATCACCGGCTTGATGGACATGAGTTTGAGTAAACTCTGGGAGTTGGTGATGGACAGGGAGGCCTGGCGTGCTGAAGTCCATGGGGTTGCCAAGAGTCCGACACGACTGCGTGACTGAACTGCACTGAGGACGTGCCGTACGATGGTGCAGACATCACATCTCATGTGCAGCAGTGGAGGAGTTTATCTGAGATTTGATGGCAGTCAGAAGTCCAAGAGGACTTCCTGGACGATGTGGCATTTGAATTGTACCTTGAAGAATACGGCTCACAGCCAGCATCTTGAGGGCTAATAACTGTGTGCCTATACCATCCTGAGCATGTTGAGCGTGTCAAATCTTCTGACTCACACAGCAGTCTTGGGCCAGTCCTGCTGTTGTCCGTTTCCTAGTTGTCGAGACTGAGGCATAAAGAAGTGAGTCTGCCCAGGTTACACTTTGGGGTCCCCTGCAGGGAAAGCGCAAATCAGCCAAGCTGGCGGTGGTCAGGCTCTCAGCCGAGATCACGTCAGCACCACACACGGGTGTCGTGCTGTACACCACGGGCCAGTTTTGTTGAGTAAACGTATGTGAGCTCCACCTGAAAAGCCCTTGAGCTCCGTTATGGCTGCGTCAGGGCTGCTGCGCCAGCCCAGAGAGAAGAGCGTGCCTGCGGTTCCTCTGGCTCCTCGAGATTTCTTCCAGCTTCCCTGCATGCACCTTGCCTACACTGGGTTCAGCAAACAGTGAGTCACAGCAAGACATCCTCTACCGTAGTTACCACCCTCGTGAAGAAAAAATCCCAGAGGCGAGCCCTGGAGCGTGCTGGGCTGGCCGTGGGACTGAGAGGTGGAGGAGGGTGGGCGTGCGGGCAGATGAAGCCCCGGAATGCAGGAGGGGAGCTGACAGAATGAATGCAAAGCCACCACTGTGCAAATGCCCAGACCCCAGGGGGAGGCCGGCAGACCGCGTGCCCCGGCGCGTCAGCTCTGAGCGGACGGGGCCGAGCCAGCGACTGAGGTCATTCAGGCTGCATGGCCTAAAACCAACTTTGGGGTTTTTTAAAATCAGTTTATTTTATTTTTGGCTCCCTGGGTCTCTGCTGCTGCCCGGGCTGCCTCTCGCTGCGAGAGAGCAGCGCTGCTCTTGGTTGTGCTGCTCAGCCTTCTCCCTGCGGTGGCCTCTCCCATTGCCGGGCGCGGGGCGCGGGCTCAGGGGTTGCTGCCCGTGGACTTTGGTTGCTCCGAGGCATGTGCCGCCTTCCCAGATGGGGACTGAACCTGTGTCCCTGGCGTTGGCAGGTGGATTCTTGCCCATTGTGTCACCAGGGAAGTCCTAAAGTCAAGTTTTGATGCTTAAAAGGGCAAATCTTTACTTGTATGGAAAACTTTACTTTCCTTAACAGCTCATTTTCCAGGGTTTCCAGACAGTTAAGTTTTCACCGTAATTAATGAAATGTGCTGCTGACGTTTTTTGCTCCTTTAACTTAATTTTTGTTGAACTCTCATTCGTATGACAGGTTGCTGTTGTCAAAATGAAGAGCACTGAGCGGATATACGCCATGAAAATCCTCAACAAGTGGGAGATGCTGAAAAGAGCAGAGGTGAGTGCGGCGCCTTAGATCCTGAGCCGGCGGGTTCTGTCAGGAAAGGTCTGATGCAGCCCACCCTGTAAGAACCGCAGTCCTCGCACGGCTGGACCTTCCTTTCTTTTGTTGTCCGTTCGTCCATCCTTCCTTCCTTCCTTCTGTTCGTCCTTCCTTCCTTCTGTTCGTCCTTCCTTCCTTCCTTCCTTCTGTCCGTCCTTCCTTCCTTGATGAGAGCCGCTGCTTTCTGTCATCAGGACCTCAGCCCCTCCCAACCCGTCCCTGTTGGTGTCAGTTCCGGACCAGGTGCCCATCTCTCCAGCGCCCCCTCGGGTGTGTCTGCGGGGGCAGCCATCCAGTGATTGGGACCCCCGAGCTTCCACTGCTCGGGGCGTGGGTTCAGTCCCCGTCGGGGAACTGAGATGCCACATGCGTAGTGCAGCCAGGAAAAAACCCTCAGGGGTCTCATCTCAGTCCTGCTCCCGGTGCAGAAGGGAGTCTTGAATCTGGGAATGTTTTGTCCTCCCTCCTCGGGGAGGGAAGGTTATAAATAAAAGTAGGTGACCGCTGCATGGCAGCCTGTTTCTTTCTTCTTCGTCCACCTGGGTGGTGGCTGTTTTGTGCCCCTGGCCTCGCTCTCCCCTGCCCCCTCCATCCCCACTGAGGGCTCAGGCTCCCGCCCGGCCCTCACCAGATCCGCCTTCTGCTCCCAGGCCACTGCTGCCATTTGTCTTCCCCGGGCACTCCCCTCCAGAACCACCACCTCCTCTGGAAATTCCTTCTCATCCTGTCACTCTGAACCCTCCTGGTAACCCTGGGTGGGCACTTTGCTCTTTTCCTGGATGTTTACCTGCTGCTGCTGCTGACCACGCGGCTCTCCTGAGCACAGGCTGTTCCTCCTCTCTCGCCGGTGCTCCCGCCTTAGCACCCTGCAGGCGACCCAGTCCACCTCTTAAGGCACATGTGGCTTCTCCCCTCCCCTGTCCACACTCGTGTCATCTTTCCAGCTGCAGTGCCCAGCACAAGGCCTTACACATGTTATTGCCCAGACGTGCATTGGTTGACTGACTTGTCACCAGTGGTCACCAGGCGTCACACGACTTGGCCTTGTCTACCCCTTTCCGTCACTCCGCCCTGTCCTCCACCCTGTCCGCTCCCCAGCCCCGCCCCGCCCCGTCCGCTCCACGTCCCCACCTCCGTCTTCACTCACCACCGACAGCCTCAGCAGCCCTCCTTCCTGTCATCGCTGGCAGGTTGGCAAACACAGGAAAATCACTGGAGCAGTTCTCTAGGGGAGAGCTACTTTTACATGAAAGTTTGGGGACCAAATAAAGTGCTTGGGGAAAGAAAGAAGCAAATTCTATTGAAGTTTAAATTTTTACGAAGTGATTGATTTATGAAAGATGCTAGCTGGGCCATATGTAATATAACTTGTTATGTTAATCTCGAGTGAAATGTGTGTGTAGGGTAAATGTTAAAAATTATAAAAGCTTTAGGGGGAGATGACTCACCTTATCACACTAGTCATGGTGCGTGAGCACATTTAAAGAGTTGAATATTGCTTTTTAAATTTAAACCTGGTTACACAGAACCTATAATTGGCATACGGTGCACCAAGTCCAAGTGTGAGCTGAGCTGAACCTCACATGTTGGCCCTGGAAGGGGCATGTGGAGGAGGGGGTGCGAGCCCCCTGCAAGGAGGTGACTTCTCAGCAGCCCCAACACACTCGGGTGGCTCTGCAGGGGCAGGAGAACAGAGATCCTGCTGCTGCTGTGGGCGCCCAGGAGTAGGCAGGAGCCCTTGCGGGGACATGCCAGGCACCTGGGTCCCTGC